>JACYXH010000559.1:757722-805222 GCA_026745465.1 Lota lota | reverse complement strand
GCTTGGCATCTATCAACATCTAATCATTTAGACAGTGCAAATAAAAACCTTACAGCGACAATATTCAACAACATAAAAAAATTTGAAGTCAACAAACACTTTTCATAACTACCTAAGATGCTGAAGTCTCAACAAGGAAGCAGGGGCTTCAGATAAAGCAAAGTTTCCTCCCTTTGCGTCAATGTGTGAATCTGTGCAGCCAATTTTACAAATGAGCATGGAGCCTTAATCATCTTACTCTCACCCCCGCTGGCTGGTAATGGAGGAGGAAGGGGGCAGGTGGATGCTGTAAAAAACTTGGGAAGGGCAAATTTCCACACCCCCACCAACTGTGGAGGACGTGTCGAGAGCTGAGAGAGAGATGATGGTGGTGGTGGCGGCAAAGAGAAAGCCTGCAGTTGCTCGTCCCTGTATGTGTATGTGTGAATGCGTATGCACGTGTTTGCGCGTACATCTGCATGCGTGTACGTGGGCACATATGTGTGTGAATCAGTGTGTGTGTATGTGACAAAAACTAATTTAAAGACAGAGAGAAAAAAAACAGACTGCGGACACAGCTGTATGAACCTGAGCAGAGTGTAAACGGCTGTAGCAAGAAGCCTTCACATTACGGTTTGTACCCGAGTCCTGGAGAGAACTGGTTTGACTCTCTACAGGAAGAGGACCAGCGAGGCAGACGGTCATGTGGTCTTACTTCTCGACGTTGAGCTTCCTGGCCAGGCGCTTGAAGTAAGCCAGCTCGTTCCACACGCCATCGCTGTCCTCCTGTCTCAGCTGCCAGGGCTCTGCTCTCCGACTCTGTCCTTTAGGTTTAGGCCTGGGGACAGACAGAGACACAGACAGAACGTTGAACAGAAGAACAGACAGAGACACAGACAGACGTAAAGACAGACAGAGACATAGACAGAACGAGAACAAACAGACGTACAAGACAGCTAGAGACACAGACAGAACGGTGAACGGACACAGACAGACGTACAAGACAGACACAGATACAGGCAGAAAGGTGTACAGAAAGACAGACAAGAAGAACAGACTGGATAAACAGACCAATAAACAGAAAGACCGACATACAGACAGACAAGCCAACCGACAGACAGGAACATGATGAGTCCACATGCACATGATCCTGGCTGCCTCGGGCCCAGGTCACATGGGAGGACAGGGGGCCCCTCAGTCTCAGTGTCTCCCTGCTCTTGTTATTCAGCCATCTTTAGCAGTATTCAAATGAGCGGCCTTGACTCTGACATTCCCGGGGTAAATCATGTACATGCACGTTCCCTCTGCTTGGGATTTTTTGTCTCCTTTTTCTCTAAAAGCCTAGGGCAGTGCTTGCGAGGCAGGCTAATGCAGCCATCCCTGTGTGCCATGCAAATTGAACATAAAAAATGATATATACAAATATAAATAACAGTGAAAAGAAAAAACATATCCAAGGAGGCCTTTTAAATTTGCACACCTCAGTTATGAATAGTTAATAGCAGAGTGGCTCTATCATTGTGCCCCCTCTTCATATATTCAGATGTGCACACACACACACAAAACACACACACACACACACACACACACACTTGCATCCTTCCAACTCATTAATCTGTCTTTGCCCAGTCTACCAATTCAAGCCATTCAATTCCAATTAGTTCTTCATTATCAGACTAATATGGCTGTTACTGAGAAATTCAGGTTGTAAAAGGGCTGATTAGAGGGACGGTTCCTCTTCCCTGTGTCTCCCTCACCCCCCCCCCCCCACACACACACACACACACACACACACACACACACACACAAATCAATGAGCAGTGGTGTGAAATGGATTGAGCGGGTCATTCTATTGAGGCAGGCTCGCTTTCCTGTGGTCATTATTGGCTCTGTGAACGACGGCATGTTGCTTAATACTAGTTAAGCCCTGGTACCCAGAGTTGCAGGCTACCGAGGAACAGAAATTGTTTTCATTTAATACAGATAATGCCCATGTGAGCAATTTCGAGGACGTCAACTTTCTTTATAACCCCACTGTGTGTGGGGTTGTGTGTGCATGTGTGAGTTCAGCGTTTGCAAGCTTTCCTAAAGTGCAGCACTACTTAGCAGGTATTCTCACCGCATACTGGCATAGTCAGAGACCGACCTTCACATACACACTCACACAAAAACACAGACACAAAAGTATTTCACAATGTGTTGGAAAATGAAATAAAGTGAGTAGATGAACTAGAACTAGCACCAACTCAATAGGTTTGCTTTAACGGTCTGTCCCCTATGATACTTACCATGTGTGTGAGTTTCCCATATCACTCTCACCATGCACTGCTTTATTAAGTCAATGGTAAAGCTCTCTGAGCAGTAATTTCCATACAGCGGGACAGAAATGTGTTGCACGCAGAGCCGACAGAGAAAGAGAGCTATCATCGTCAGGCCTCTGTGCGTCTCTGAGTCTCTCTCTCTCCCCCCTCTGCAGAATCCCACTTTCCATTATTAAGCAGGAAATAGACAGAGAACTTTTCCATTCTGCTGCCGCTAATTGCTCTGATTCAGGGGGAATCTGTTTATGGGCGCAACTTTGATCAGGGTAAGGATGCCTTAATAACCTTTAATTTTATTTACTCACCCCCATCATCCCTGTCTGATTAAAAAACTTTTCTTCTAATCCAAATCAGAAGTTGGCCGTTTCCCCGTCTTTGAAGCCATTTTTGGAGAATGTAGACAAGCTGGTTTTAACGCTGGCACCAGCAAATGCTACGCTAATGGCATGCTGATGAGTTAGCAGAGCCTGCTGCGACGGCTTAGCTAGCGAGGCAGCAACAAACCCTATGGGACATCTTTACTGTAGTCACAAGCTAGCTTCACAATAGCCATGGGTTAACTTCACAAGCAAACAGTTAGTGGTGTCAAATAACTCAATCACTTGCTTAACTGAAGACTAGGAACGTGTCTAATATGGTTTGTTTTTTGTCTGGCCTAAGATGATCCCCCCTCCTACCCTCTTCCACATAAAAATGGAGGAAGGGGTGCCTTTGTGTGTGTGTATGTGTGAGTGTGCAAGTTAGCATGTGTACATGAGTGACAGGTAAGGACGTGGCCTTATTACACTCGACAAAAGGCAGTGCAGAATGTGCGAACAAGTGACTAAACCCCAGCCCAACCAAACACGCCACAGGAAAATCCACCATCTAACCATTCCCCCAAAATTCAACCAGCCTCAATGCCTCTCCTGCTCCTGACACACCCAGGTGCCCGTGTTTCTACCCAACCACTGATGGGAGTGTTTCAATCACCTCAGATCATCTCCCCTGCTCAGGTGGGCATCAGAGCCGAGCAGGGCTGGGGGATTTAAACCGGCTGTTTACAGACAAGGGCTGTGAGCCAAATATATGCCAGAGTGGTGACATTGAATGACTGGCTGCTGCCACAGAGGGCCGGGCATGGAAAGGGCAGCAGTGAGCTACCATACCAATCAGCTGTCAAGGCATGCTGGACATAGACGCAGGCGGCACACTGGAATTAGCAAACCTATAGGACATAATAGAAAGACGTTTTACTCTGGGTTGTTTATATGTACCTTATTCACAAGTGTGAAAGGAAGAAAGAACGAAAGAGAGAAAGAAAGGGAAAAAAAGGCAATCGTTCTAATTCATTTTCACCCCGGGGGTAAGAAAAACCAATTTCCGTTGATAACCCGCAAAAATATACGACAAGTGGTGTCGACGCCATCTTCTCTCTCTCTCACGTGCACGCTCCTCTGTCTGTCTTTGTTCCCACTGTCTCAGACACATGCCGCTGAGCCACGCTGAGCTCATCTGATCCCGGGTTAGCGCCCGGCGCCCCAGCGCACCTCGCTCGCCAGCGCCACGTTCACACGGGCTCCCGCCGCACCGCTGTTCTCTTTAATTAACCCAGGGAGAAAACAGCTGACGGGGTCAACACTTCTGCTCCCTCGCCGCCGAAGACCCCCCCCATATATATAAATATATATATATATATATATAAAAAAGGCTCATTGTTTACTTCTTAATGGGAGGGGAGAGACTCAAGGAAGAGTAAAAAGTAGTAAAATGAACAGACTGGGAGTTAAAAGAGAGAGAGAAAGACAAAGAATGTTCATGATAATGACAGTTGCCGTTTGGTGTGAAAACACCATGGAGAACGTGTCTGTGTCAGAACAGGAAATGGCTCTTCTGTTCCCCCCCGTACTCACCTCCACCCTCCACAGGCCTTCTCAAACACCTTGCTGCCCGCCCCCCCCCATCCACCCATCATCCCACCACCCCACACCCCCCAGGACCAGACACCTTCAGCCTACGGCTCTCACATCCTAATGAACACTCAGGGAAAAGACACACACACACTTGCACTTGACACAAAATGCTCCCAAATTGACTTTGGCTTAGAACCTCAGAGCTTTACAAAAGGCAAAGGCAGGAATTATTCCCTCTCTCTCCCCTGCCTGATCCGACTGTCAGGTAGGGTAAGACTACATAGGGACTATTTGTGAACGGCTTCAGAGGGCTGGGCTGCTGCTTCCGGGAGGCTTTAGGCTAAAAAGGAGAGGGGTTCTCCACGCTACGTCCATGCTTCCCTAACGGACTGCTGTGAGAACGAGTGCGAGGAGGTGTTATCTGTACGACTACATGTTTGAAGGCCCTGTGGGCAGTGTGAATGGGAGCTGCGCCACACTCATAGTATAGTTTCAGTAATCTAGAGAGCATATACTGTCCATAATGTTGACATTTATTTTTGGCATCGCCATTTCTACAACTGTTCTTGTCTGCACAGAGATATTTGTATATTCTTTAACATTTATTTTAAACATTTAATTCGTTTTTTAATTAAAATTGTTTTTATTTTATCTCTTTATAATTCCTATTACTGTCCTGTAGGTTCTGCTGTGATACCCACATTTCCCATCTGGGATTGATCAACTATATCTTATAGTGTGTGTGTGTGTGTGTGTGTGTGTGTGTGTGTGTGTGTGTGTGTGTGTGTGTGTGTGCGCGCGCGCGTGCGTGCGCGTGCATGCGTGTGCATGCGTGTGTGTGTGTGTGCGTGCGGGCGCGCTAGCCAGAACACTCACAGGCCGTTTGCCTCTTCTGCGTCCTTCAGCTGGTCTCTGATGGTCCTGTAGTTGGCCTGGATAAGGTGCAGGCGCTCCAGGCGGTTCTTGTGCGCACTCTTGAGCACTTCCATCTCCTTTGTCTGGGAGGAAACACAGAGAAACTATTACAGTTACGTCATTATTCAGACACTTTCTTCCAGAGCCACTTACAGTGAACTCAGATACAGGTCATTAAGGAGCATATGCTCGTTCTGAGGAGCCCCCTGGTAGCAGTCTTAAAGCTGTGGACATTGGGGAATCAAAACCAAATAACTTTTTCGCCTGTCGTTGAACACCCTTAGCCATGACACTATCCTGCCCCCAATAATATTAAACTACTAAAACGATTTGTATCGGGCGAAGCCACTTTCCTTCTCATCTGTTCCATTTTGTTTTGCCCCACAAAGTTCCACCCTTACCTAACCCTCATTGGTCCGAATCCAGCAAAGGCCAACCTATTGATATCATGTTTCTCTCCTCTCATTGAAAAGTCATCCCAACGTAACCAAGGGAGAGGCATTGTTAGTTTAAAACTTATTTTTCTCAGCCCTGCTCAAAGAGACCATGGAGGAGGTGGTCAAGCATGTGTGACCAAACAATCATTCAACTACACCTGCCCTTCACCCCGGTTCCACTCCCAGACCCCCGCCAGCACAGAGATCTCCCCCTAAGTGGGGTTATCCTACTGACAGTAAGAGGCACACATATTGTGGTGCTGTTTGGTTTGATGGGGGAATGAGAGGGGAGAGGAGAGGAGCTATATGGGAGTGTGGGGGGGGGGGGGGGGGGGGGGTGGTCTGTGGTCTGTTGACAGCCATGAAAACACAGCACAACACTACTGGGTTCTGACTTTAAAGAAGGAAGTAAGAGAACATATAGATTTTCCTTGAAAGGAGCAAATGCTCCACCCCCCCACCCCACCTGGCCATTATTTTGACCTCGGAAAGATGGAGGACATGCAGAGAATGTTGTCAACAGGCGTGAAAAGCAGAGTAACCAAAACCAGCGCATGAAAAAGAAACGAGGACAGGAGCATTGTGAGGGAGAATGGATGGATGAAGAGAGGACAGCAGGGCGTGAAAAGTAGGAGAATTAACAACAGAAAGAAATCATAATAGAAAGGAAGACTCAGGAAATTATAAAAGAAAGAAAGGAACAGAGGACAAAGGTGGGAAATTTGAAGTAGAAGAGGAGGGCAGAGGTTGGATAACATAAGAAAGACGGAAGAAACAGAGAGAAATAAAAATAAATCAAGAGACCAAAAACAAAGAATGAAAGAAAGGAAGATAGAAAACAAGGAAAGAAAAAAGAAAGAAATAGAGAATGGAACGAAAAATGAGAGAGGGAAAAAATGAAAAACAAGAAAGGAAAGAAAGCAAGCCGGAGAAAGACAGACAGAGAGAGGGAAAGTGAGAGGGGAGGAAGGCACGGTTCTGGTTGAGTGGTCAGGGCTGGGAGAGTGGTGGAGCTCCGTGCTGAAGGGAAGGAGCTTGTTTACTGCTGATATGACACGGCTGCCCTGCAGAGAGGGAAATGCAAGCCCTCGGCCCTGTTATTATTAACAAGGACAAAGAGAACAGACAGTGCACACACACATACACTCATGTACGCACAAACACACACACACATGCGCACACACACACACCAAACTCATGCACGATAATACACACAACCATGACTCTCACAAACTCTCTCTCGGCAACACACACCAACAACACAAACTCTCTCGCACACACACGCAAACACTCAGAAATTCATCTGTGTGCGCACACACAGACACGCACACACACACACACACAAACAGCCTATGTGACAACTATGGATTTTTTATCCGGGGTATGCTTTATTCACAGAGGACATCTGCAACCCCTCCACAGCCCCCCTAATGAAAGGGGCCAGACCAGGGGTCGCTGGGGGTGGCTGGTGGGGTGAGGGGAAAAGGGGGTGTGGGACAGAGAAAGAGTCAAGGCTGACTGATTGATTGCGGCGGGTGGTGTGTGTATGTGTGTGTGTGTGTGTGTATGTGTGTGTGTTAGGGGGGGGGGGGGGGGGGCGAGTGGCAGGGCATTAGCCACATCATGGCTTCCCATGCTCCTTTGCAGCACTCCCCCTTGGGCAAAGCAGCTCTGGTCGACAGGCCGCAGACCCCTGCCCGCAGATCGATACCCCCCCCACGCAGCTGCTGCGGACGTCTGTGGACGTCCTCAAGCTGAAAAATAATTACGGCGCAACTGCTGATGTTTACTTGAAAAGTCTGGAGCGAGAACACAAACAAAAATGAACACAAGGCCATTATAGTGGGGAATTGTTTGTTTGTCTGCGGCTGTTAGCTACTAAGGTCAACGTGTCAATGTTAAAAGGGGCTGGCGTGGCCAATTTGAAAGGCATTCTATCGGAAACGATTGAACCGAGAATCAAGCAGAGAGCCAAATGACGTGGGGGTATTTGAAGAGGACCGCGGGGCGCCGGAGGTTAGCGTTTCAAGTGCAACTTATGAAGATGAGGAGGGGGGTTGGAGCCCAAAATAGCATGTTAAGGACGCACCCGCGGAAGCATCTTGTGTCCCTCATGTCCCTTTTAAGATCTGTGCAATGCAAGCTGCCGTTTCACCTTCGCTCCTCGCCGCATTATCTTTGCTAAATGCGTCCGCAACCGGCATAAACATAAAACTGAAATTGCGCCATTAAGTTAGACAGTCATGCGTCACACTGCGTCGGGCGCTGTGCGCTCAGTCAAGTGTTTGTCAGCGATTCGGACAGCCTAATTCAAGACACTCGAGATTCTGACAAGAAAATGATGTCAGTCCACGTCTTGCGGTGATTGAAGAAGAGGAGGGAGGGAGGGAGGAGGGGGGAGAGAATGACCTCCAGGCGGATCACCTTGTCATGTGGGCCGTGGACACGAGAAGGTTAAACAGGACCCGTAGTCTGAAAACTAGCCACCCAAATCCCCCCTCCCCATACCCAGGGAGTTTCATCCCCTGTCAGAAGAACATGTAAAAGGAGGGATACAAATATAGAATAATGCAAAAGGGAAGACGATTTTGTGTAACGACGTCTATGAAGAGCACGGTGAAGGTTAAAAGAGTGATGAAGTTGACGCGTTTGGGGTTGGAGAGGGGGGAGATGAATCCACATTTGCCAGAGCAGCTTCTTCCCTGCTGCTTCACTGCCTACGCACACTCTGTGCGTGTGTTTGTGTGTGCGTCTCTCCGTGTATGTCTGTCCATGTTTGTGTGTGACCATGTGTTTGTCGCCGTGTGTGTGTGTGTCAGGCAGAGAGAGAAGGTCATGCTGGAGGGCTGAGGCAACACTGGGCAGACTGAAGCCTTCAGAGAGCGTGACTGCTGCTGCCTCTGTGGTCCCTGATTGCAACAATCATCCGGGTGTTAGTGGCCTCAGCGGCAGGCTGTTCCATTAAGTACAAACTCTATTAACCAGGGCTAGCGCTGCTCAGCACGATCGCACGGAATAAACACACTTATCCAACAGTTCAGAGAAGGTGCGACCACCATTTGCGGATTATGTGGTTTTCGGGGAAAAAGTGTGTTTTAAACAGTAAAGCAAACTAACCAGGGGTGGCCCAGACAAAGCAAAAAAAATATGAAATAGAGGAAAGATAAACAACGAGTAAAAAAAGTATGTAAAGAGAAAATGGTGGAGGGATAATAATGGTGGAGGGAAACAGATTGAAAGAGAAGGAAACAGATAAATTAAAAACAGGGACAGAGAGAGAGACATTAGAAGTCATAGGCGTAGTCAAAGTGTTTTTTCCTTTACCTTGAGTTGAAGGAGCTCCTCAAGGTCCTGCATCCTCTGTTCTGCTCCTCCTCCTCTCCTCCCTCCTCCTCCCGTCTCCACGCAGCTTACCGGGGAAAGGGACCTGGACCGTTGCACAGGTGCATCCTGGGGGACGCAGTCAAAGAGAAGCACTGAGGTGGTGTAGCGCTTCAGCGCGCCTCCAAGTACACAGGCAATGGAATCGCCGTGCAACAATTAACATCTGCGCAACACGCATGAAGTGAATGCCGATATCAGGATGATACATGGTCGTCTCATTCCCCACTCACCTCAGGTGAAATACACACACACACACATTCTTTCTTTCCAAGCTCACACACAAACAAACATACTACCAGAAGAAGTCAAGTAGTTAGAGATAAAAAAATAAGATAAATAAAAAAATAATAATAAAAAAGGTGTGTGTGTGTGTGTGTGTACATGTGTGTGAGAGGGAGGGGTGTGTGTGTGTGTGTGTGCTAGTACCAGCTAGTGAGCCAAAGGTTTCTCCCTGCGAATGGCTAATGAGTATGTTCATTTCCATTTACATTGTTTCTTTGACAATAATGATGTCCCATTAGGGGGGGGGGGGGGGGGGTACTGTGAATTCCGGAATGTGCCGGGCTTCATTACCGCGGGGGTGGGCAGGGAGGCCCCTCTAATTGCTCTACCTGGGGCCTGGCAGGTTACACTTGATAGGACAACTGAGAAGGGAGGGGGGAGAGGGTGGGGGCGTTCGCTATCTGGCCTCCTCTGTGGAGATAAATAAAGAAGGAGGCGAGGGGAGACGTGGCAGGAAAAGCAGTGTGAACAATATGCTGGTGGAATATGAATGCGGAGGGGTTGGGGCCGGCAGGGCCCTCCCACGGTGCCAGGGAGGGCCGACCAGATGGCAGGGTGAGGAGATGCATCCTGCACTGCGACTGAACGTGCGTAGTGGGTAGGCCCAGGACGCGGCGAGGAGAAGTTGGGGAAGGAGGGAAGGAAGGAAGGAAGAAGCAGTAGAGGTCGGAGAACGGTTAGAGGACAGGGGATCATGTGACAAAAGTGCATCATGTGACCGAAAAACTCATAAAAAATAATAATTGTAAAACACAACTAATACAGAAAATACTTTTGTTATTGGTTTAAGTACAATAGTTGTGTTTTAAATAAAGAAATGTCGGCATTTTAAATGCTACTAAAAGTATAAATGATACTGCAGCGAAACAGCATGTTGTAATTGAGCTTGACAGATTGACTACCACCACTTGTCTGCTCCTCAGTAAGTGTGTGTGTTTGCGTGTGCATGTTTAATTGTGTGCCAAAGGGCTACAGCTGAGTCCAGTGACCCAGTGTGCTTGTCTTGCACTGTGCCCATGCTGCTACCAGCCAGTTCTGTCATTAACAAATAGCAGCATTATGCTAATACATGGCATGCTGGCTACCACGGCCAGTGGACCAGGCAGTTTAAAAGGTGGTCAACCTGGGAAAGGCAATGGCTATTTGGATTCTTTTTGTTTTGCGACTCACACAAAGTTTTTAGCTTTTTGGTTCCCTTTACAGCTTACATTTACAACTGCGTTCTCCAAAGCCAACATAGTCAGATGAGGTATTTAAACAAAATTGCTGATTTGCAGACACTTTTAAAGTGTCGGTAGTGTCATTTAATTTTGAGGCGGGACATAACAGTGTTTTATATCCATCTAAAATTTATTACTTCATCTAATGCTTAATGTCTATCCACAACTCAATAGGACTTGGCAAACAATATAATTGTAGGGTTCTAAAAAGGACCAAAAATGTATTGTGAATTTTAACAGAGATTGACCTCATATATTGATACACAGGATGATCAGCGTTAATTTAGTCAAATAAGTTATCAAACAGATAACGGAGGAAAACACAATTATGTGCATGTGAACGTGTGTGTTTGTGTGTGTCTGATTATGCACTCTGCTTGGGGGGGGGGGGGGGGGGGGGGCATTGAAAGATGGCAGAGTCTCACTGCAGATACTCTTTGCAAGTCCAATTGGAAGGCTGTCCCTCACCTGCCCTGCGACACAGTACCAGAGGACAACACTCATGTCCCCAGTCACACACACGTACACAAACATATCTGCTGTTCATGTTCCACCAGGCCTGAGTCCACAAGGCAAAATATCTCTCGCCCCCTCACTCTCTCCCCATCTCTCACCCTCCCTCAGCAGACAGCTGGCTAGCATCCACAACCTGACCTGCACACAGCACCCTGTAATGGTTCCTTAAATATAAAAGACCAATAGAGCTGTTACACAAGCAGAGGACAGCAGAGATATGAGGAGAGAGTGCTACATTGTGTGTGTGTGTGTGTGTGTGTGTGTGTGTTTGTGTGCATGTGTACGATGAAGACAGGAAACCGTTATTTACCATACCATAAAACAGCAAAGGAAAGAAAACGGTGAACCTGAACTACCATCCACTCTCTCATCTTTATTTTACTTTCACCTCTCTACCATGACGCATATCTCTTTCTCTCTCTCTTTCAGTATCTCTCCCTCTCGCTATCCATCTCTCTCTTTCAGTACCCCTCTCGCTCTCTTTCAGTCTCTCTCTCTGGGTCCAGAGGCCTCTCTGTCATCAATAGGTCTCTTTATGATGGCAGCAGCATCGTGTCTCGAGTGTGTCTCTCAAAGCACGGCTTGTTCTGCCTCCTAAGAGGTGAATAGGAACACTGTTCACACAAGCACGCAACCATGCACACGTACACATACAATCGCACACAACCACACACACACACACACACACAAACACAAGCGTAGGACACGACACGCAGACAGCCATATGTGCAATGCGTGTATATGCATACTTTCTGCTTTACACACACAAACACATGTGCACACACACCTACACAGTCCAAACAAAACTACATCTACATGACAGACAGACTATTTTTACCAAAGCATTAAAGCAAACTTTTAGTTACAGAACATCGTGTATTTGTCACGTATACTAGTTTTGTACATTTGCCCACCCAGATTCATCCCATTTTACTGAATGCATGTGTGTGTGTGTGTGTGTGTGTGTGTGTGGCTGTGTTTGCCTGTGCATATGTACCCGTGCCTGTGTGTGTGTCCCTGGCAACGAAAATCCCAAGACAAGGAGATTGTCAGTATTAAGACTGACGCTTCTTTTGGTCAAGATTCAGACCACGCAAGGCCACCTCCTCCAAGCATTCCCCGCCAAAGCGATGAGAAAAGCCGGATGGAGATCAAAGCTCTCCTCCTTCCTGTTGATGATGCGTACTAGTGAAGCAGTAAATTAGCTGGTGGCTGAACCCCAGGCATGCGTGAAACCTGCGGCACTCGCTGCTGCGCTCACAGCTGGTGGTTGATCTCTGTGTGTGTCAGTGTGTGTGTTTGTGTGCGTGTATGTGTGCGTACTTGGTAAGGACAAAGACTGGGGGATTTTCTGATCAATCACATGACTCTCACAAGCTCTTCCAGTATGCTCCCCTTTGTTTCAGGTCTGATGAGCTGAGCAAGCCCTCATCCTAAATGGATGGATGGCACAAGGGCGTGTCAGCCCCCTGACTTGAGAGTGCTTCGTGTCTGGGAGAGGAGGACCGGCCGTAACCAACCCTGGAAGCCCTGGCTTGAGGTGGAAGGGAGAGGAAGAGTTGGAGAGTCCCTTGCTCACCTGCTGTCTGCTGCTGGGGGAGAGGCCTCTAGAAGAACTGGCTTTCGATGTCCTCTCTGTCCACGCTCCTCCATCCAGAGTCCCTGACTCTGGACCAGAGGAGTTCAAGGCGTGGTTGAAACCGTAGCTGGGCGTCCAGACCGGGGCATCTGCGTTCTGCTCACACAGCTCCTGGAAAGACACACACAGACCCTCATCAAGACAGGTCAATATAGGCAGCATCCTTTATAAGGATCGCCACACAACCAGTTGCCTGGTCCAAAACTCCAATCAGATGTATTGTGTGACATTAATGATAAGGATGTGGTGATTGAGAGAGTTGAATCAGGCAGCGATACAGATAACATTGAGTCTCTCACCCAATCATACACTCGCCGTCCAATCCACTTCCAAAGGCTGATGTCAACATTCAGTGTGAAGTGGAACAGGGGCAGTGGATATGGGCAAGAAACAGCTGTCCACTAGCTATAGCAGTAAGGTGTGAGTGTGTGTATGTGTGTGTGGGTGTGTGTGGTCATTTATCATTGTCTGAACACCTAGCCCCTCCATAATACCCATGTGTATCGCTGGCTCTCAGCACATACAGGCTAGCATAACTGAGAGGGAGAGGTGAGACTCTGACCATGTAGGAGGGGCCCGGGATCAGGAAAAACAGGTGCACCAAACACACACACCTGGACAGAGGACATTCTCATGGCACCATAAAGTTGGGACTGAATGTTGTATGTGCTTTGTTGAAATATACATCTTATAATCTGATTTCTCTGTGAAAACTAAGTGAAAATACAAATTGTGGTGTGTGTGATTGTGAGAAATAGAGCAGTTTTTAGAAAATTTACATTTTCTGTCATTTTAAACACAAACAAAAAAACGGACCAAACGGCACATTAAACAATCCAAATAAACAGTATCAACAACAAACTGTGCATCAAGTCGGCAAACGTTTTTTTTTGTATACATCTCTCATTCCCAGGTTCCAAAGCAACACAAATTGCATACCACGGTACCTTTACTTTGAAACTACCTTCACCAAACAACGTGTGAAGAAAGAGAAACAGCTTCACCTGTCCCACACCACAATACCCCACAAGCGCACGTTGTCAACAACACGCAACAACAAACTGTCCGCTCAACACGTGTGTGTGCTTGACATGCAGAGGCCTTCGAAGTTCGCACCTGTGTTTTACATGGAAGAAGAAGAAAAAGCAGGCAGTATGTCATCACCTCTTCTCTCCAGCCCCTCCTGATCGCATTATCAGATACCTGGCATCTGGGTGTGACCTTGTTAACTGCCAGGGTAATCAACTTTAACCATTGGGGGGGGGGGGGGGGGGGGGGAGGAGAGAGAGAGAGAGAGAGAGAGAGAGAGAGAGAGAGAGAGAGAGAGAGAGAGAGAGAGAGAGAGAGAGAGAGAGAGAGAGAGATCAATTATTAGCAAGGAAGATTTTGTTCGCGTTTTTATTAAATTGGCCTGTCAAAGGGGGTCGGCCAAATTATCTGGGGCCTCGTTTGTTGGAGGCCGGCCATGTTGGCGCATCTGTTACAATTATTTATAATTTTCCAGGCAGTCGGGAGGACTGACTGGGGCTGTTCGGCATCGAGCGCATAAAGCAATTTACAAATTAACTGATGTGGGAGTGTCTCCACTCTTTCTCTGCCGATCGCTCCATCCGTAATATCTGTCTGGCCTCCGCTGCTTTTTAAACACTGTTTTTTCTTTCTGCAGGGCAGAATATAGAAAAAAAAGAAAATAAATATAGATAAAGAAATAAAGAAATAAAGAAGGAAAGAAATCATAAAATCCTGATAATTGAGAAAGAACGGTTATACCTGAAACGTATTAGAGCACGCGGTCAAAAGAACAAGGGAAAAAAAGTGAAAGAGCAACAGCTGCTGTAAATAAAAGTTAAGAAAGAAAAAAAGGACAAGACAAGGAAAAGTGCATGCAATGCAACCAGAACAAGAGTGCGGAGGGGGGTGGGTGGGGGAGACACAGGGTGGTGGGATGATGGAGGTTGGAAGATAGAGAGAGATAGGGGATGGGGTGAGGGGGAACAAGAAGGAGGAAAAAAAAAAGCTGGTGCTCTGTAATTACAGAACACGATTAGGTTCTTCGGGGAGCTCGTCTGGCGTGCGCGGCCCTTCGCCGGCGAGGATGCGGCGCTACGACCATATGGAGCGGGGCTTGCGATGGCGCTCCCCGACGCTCATGACCCGTCTGCTGCCGAGCCCTTGAGCTGAATGTGAAATGAGACTTGCCAGGCCTAATGTTCTACACATGCACCATTTATGCCACAAAACAAATCTGATCACTGTTAATTATGGAGCAGCCATAATCAGGGAGGGCCAAACGTGCATGCACACAAATACAGACACATGCACACACACACACACACACACACAGATAGACTGACACACTCGCATACGAAGACACACGCACAGAAACAGACACTCAAGTCCCATCCAGGGCATATCTGCTGAGAGGCAGGGCATTGTGAAGAGGATGGAGAGACGTTGAGTCAGGGCTAGCAGGAACATCAGCCCCAGCCCACACACAGTTTACACTGTGGAACACGGCTCCTGGGGTCACAGTGGGGGGGGGGAGTGTGTGTGTGAGACATACATGACTCCTTCTGGGTGAGGAAAAGAGACATACGTCTGTCAGGTTATGTGCGTTTGATTTCGTGCAGCAGCAGCGCTGGTTCTGCCCACACATGACCGGGGTGACCCGTATGAGTGTATGCATGGTATGTATGTATTTATGTATGTCTATATTACAGGCATGTACACTACATTGAGAAACAGGCGGCTGTGGTTCAATAAATTGAGGCGTTGGGGTGGGGTGACTAGGGTCTAATGAGAAGAGTTGAGCTGGTAAAACACACGCCACTGGAATCCATGTCGTTAGCATGGACTCCGTGTCATTAGCATGTCTCAGGCAGGATGGACATGGCACCGTTCCAAGTACAAACACACACGCACACACACCCCCACGGAAATGCATACAGATGCACACACACACACACAAACCCCTCACACAGAATTTATGTAAGAACAAACAATACCGTAGGGCTAGAAATGGAAATCTATAGCCATGGGGTCTGGGTATAACTGTGACTACAATAAGATCTATGGATACATGCTGGTTACCAGGGCCAGTTTGAATCTTTAAACATCATGCTTGAATGCATGATTATAAGTAACACAAGTAACTGCATTGCATTCTGGTTGTCCTGCATCAAAGGCCTGTGCTATTTAGACTAGTATAATATTTATTAAAATATATATTAATTAATTAAATGGTCTTCATTGATAAATGGCTATAATGAAAAGTATGCATGTATCGAATCTAGAGTTAATTTATATTATCTCAATGAATGATGCTACTTTGTGTATGACATGACCACACCACTACACTAAACCCCAACAGGAAGCAGATCTTTACACAAACATATTGATATTCATTTTATTTCAGTATACAGTAGATCCCATTCTACCATCAGAAAGTGTTTGGATTCCGTCGGCGGGCAAACAGAAAAAGACATCACAGTGCTCCTCAATCAATTTTCTTTGTAACATTTTAACTCCATCGTTTTTTTCCCCTGCATTGCACGTTTGATATTAATGATGATGATGATCAAAAGAAACACCTCTTCTGAAACCAAAAACATGACCCGCCATACAGTGGCGCCGCTACCTGTGCATAACTGGCACTTTAATTATACATCTGACAACTTTTTGATTGGCAAACATTAATATCAGCCAGGCAGCAGATGTTTAAAAAGCATCACAACTAGCTAAGGGAGAGGCACCACATGGACTACCCTGAAATTAGAAAAAAAGAAATAATCAAGAGCAGAGAAAAAACGAAAAAGAGGGAAGCTGGTCACCTTGGGAAAATGGCTGCTGACTGATACTAGGTATCCAATCTATTAAGTCTTCACGGGTGACGCTTCTACAGTCGCTATCACGCATTGCCGCTCGTTGAAAAGGGGCTTTGACAGAATGTGTTAATGTAAAAATTCCTGCGCCGCTTTTACCTTTTACCTACGTTTTTACGGAAATGAAAAATGTCTACGTTTTCATTTCCGCAATCGCAATGCAGAAAGAATAATTGGTGCTTTGAAAGGCTGCCCACGCTAAACACAAACTCACCGTCTATTGCGGTCAAGGTTCCAGAAAGCCCGAGGACTAGCGTGAATCCTAATGTTGGTCTTTAATCACCGTACAGCGAGAACAGTAGCCAGGCATGCAAACAGCGAGGCAAATGACAGTTGGGGAGTTTGGATGCTAATGACCCAAACACTACAGCCCTGGAAAACTACGGCTTGGTTTTCCAGGCAACTGATTGGGGATAACCCCCCTGCCTGGAGGTGGTGGTGGTAGGACTCAACCTGGAAAACCTTTCCAAAGTTAACTTTCCAACCTGGCAACTCGTCTCCCCGACACCATCCCAGTCACTAGGATGCTAACTGGCCAGGCCCTACAGCTAGCCAATCACGGAAGAGCTCTCCTCAGTTTTTCAAACTTTCTTAACACGCTTTGCTGATTTTTGTGGAGTAAACACAAAGACACAACCACATACTAACACTAGCAAACACACAATTGATGCCTCACTTTACCCTAGTGTTTGTGTTTCTATGTCGTTTCAGTGTGTGCCATACGCTTCTCGATGTTCGATGACAACGAGAGCTCCTGCTTTCAAACCAGCAAACCAAAGAGTCAAAGGAACGTAGTCAAAAGACATGTTTGATTACTCCATCCTTTCCCCCCCTGCATACCAGTGTGCCTCTATGTCGAAGCCCAGCGAAGCCGTGCAGGGCTGACGGGGCTAACAGGGCTTAAGGAAGGGGAGAGCCAGGCAGACAGCTGATTTTAAAGGAAAGCATGAGACACAATAGGCATGCTTCCCCCTCCCTCCACCGCGGACCTCCATGGGGTGGGTTGTTCAAAGCCGTCGCGCTGGTCCATATTCAAATGAACAGCCACCCGCACATCAGCACTTTGATCATCTCTAATGGTAACAATCCAGTGGAAAAAAAGAAAGAAAAAACACTAAAATGTAAATCAAATCTGCCTTAACAACCTGCGCATTGGAATTAGAACAGGTGTTCGGGAGGAAGTTGTTACAGAATCTGCTACTATTACACACCGCCGGAATGCATGCGCACCTTAGCGCCTTGGTGGAACTGAAACACACACAAACACACACACAGCGCACATGGACGCACGCGTCAGTGCGATTATTCGGCGAGAAATGGTGAGCCCTGGAGTGCTACATCTCGGGACGGCTGACGATCCGTTCACTTTGATGTCAAAGTTAAGGCAGCAGCAACTCAGACAGACACCACCTACATGTGTTCAGTAAACACAAGGTAATCACAACAATAATACCTACAATAGGTATGAATGCATTCTGGAAAATATATATTTATTTTTTTACAGATTTGTGTGAGAGGTTACAGAAAGGGTGTTGCGTAGTCAATATGGTAAAAGCACACATGAGCCCTGTGCACACACACATACAAGCGCGCGCAACCACACACGAAAACGCGTGCACAAAAAAGAAGAAATAGGAGCACTGTCTGCAGTTCCCGTGAATTTTGTATTAATTACTGGGGGAACACATCATAGCTGTACTTAATTACCCACTAATTGATCCATTTATATTTCGACGTCTGTTAAATGAACGAGGTTAAGAGAGATGCAGTGATTGTAACTCACTTAACATTTGAGCTGATATCCTTTGACTTCTGCAGTCCAGGGGCGCTCTTGTCAGCTTAATGCACAAAATAAACATTCAATTTGCGGGGGGGAAATAAATAGATCGCCAGCTGAACTGCTTAAAGCTTCTCACCTAACACTGAACCCAGAGTACGACTAAACATCTACTTCCCAGTCCACCCTGCTAGGAACGCATGCGCTCATGGTATTGTAAGACGCTTTAGATAAAAGCGTCCACCAAATGACATATTTTACATTTCAGACAGATCGGACACCCGTCGTCCTCCTGCTCATTCACCACCGCCGCGGCGTGTCTCGACACTGTGTGGTCCCAGGAACACCCATCACCACATCATTAGGAGTCATTAACGGCCACTTTCCTTGACGCCGCTAACATGCTAACTTGCTACTTTGACCCACCACCCACCACCCAACACTCCCTGCTCCACCACCACCACCACCTCCTCCGTCCCCTAGGGGTGCGAGTTGAAAGGCAGGAGGCTTCACAGACAGGAGCAGCTCCCACCCCCTGCTGCTGTAGTTTTCAACACCATTACTGGACCTCCAATTAAGATGAAGCTTCTTCTCTGTGGTCAGACCCAGTGACACAACAGAAAGGTGGATGGGGAAGGAAGAGTAAAGTAACGAGAGAGCGAGAGAGAGAGAGAGAGAGAGAGAGCGAGAGAGAGAGAGAGAGAGAGAAGATCAGACATTACTTGAAAGACGTTCGGCCAGTTAGAGTTGGACTGATCAAGGATGGACCAGAGTATCATCACGTACCATCGAGAGAGGGAGTGTCTCGGTTAAACACCAGAGATCAGTCACTGCTTGCTCACTTTACACCCAACTAATACCACCTGCTTGAACCTGCAGCCTAGACACTCTTTTTAGAGTCATGATGTGATGTCATGCATTTTTATTGTCAAGAATAATTAAGCAGAAACGCATGCAGGACAATACCGTTTGTTCACACATCAGCAGTCTGACAGTCACACACAGTCAGAGAGTGCTGCAATTGAAAACATCTGGGCGTCACCACAGATGAGACTGATAAGGCGGTGCTAGACTACTCCAAAAAGCTCAGCGTCTTATTTATAAGGGTGTGAGGGCGCAGGTGGTTCAGCTCTGTCCGTGGGAGAGATATATCATGGGGGCGTGGCTCTCGGGATGCGATTAGAAGACAGGCGAGTTAGTGGCAGGTGTTGTCAATGTACTTATCACCCGCCATCTTCTCTTTGAAACACGGCAGGGACTGGACGAAAAAACGTGACCTGAGGAAGAACACTTTTAATTGGAAGCCTTCCTACGTCTGCTTCCTACTTTACAGAGGGTAAACCTTCTCCTCACATGCGTGGTGGAACAGCCTCTGGATGAGGAGAGGGATATCTTACCTTCACATTAGTTTGCTTGTTGGGCTGTTGACCTGCGGTGGTGGTGGTGGTCTGCTGTGCTTGCTGCTGCTGGGTCTGCAGTAGACGCTTCTCTAGCTGCTGCAGCTGGCTCTGGAGCTCCAGGACTTGCTGGTCTCTCTGGGCCAGCAGGCCACCTAGCTCCAGGTGGTTCTGGCGGAGCTGGGTCTCACTGGCCACCAGGGCCTGGTAGCTCTGGCTTAGCTCTGTGTAGAGCTGCAGGGAGAAAGGGGGGGTGCAGGATAGCGGAGGGGTTCAGGTGAAAGGTTACCGAGTTTGATCCTCAGTGTCCGCGGCAATGCCCCAACCCCCTACCTACTCTTTAACAACTTTGGACAAATGACTAAATGGTAAATAGTAAAATGGCACACATATACATACAAGTACACACAAACAAACACACACTCACACACACAAACACGCACACACACACACACACAGCAAAGAGGCAGGGGAGAAGGATATGGATGTGGGATTGGTGAAAAGAGGAAGGAAGGCAAAAGGAAGAGGGAAATTTAAAGGAATGGGTCAGGGTAATTTAAAGGAATGGGTCAGGGTAAAATAAACATTATGCTATTACCTACCCGCGTCAATCTCAGTTAGGAGCTATTACGCTAGACGTCAGTCCTCCTGCTATAAGGCTGCCATAAGGCTTTGACTGGCATGCCTAAGACTTTGCTTTTTGTTGTCGTACTATTGGATTGCGTTTTAGTACCTCTTTTCCATTAAGCTGGGATCAACACACGTTGCCTTGACACGTCAGGGCAGTTGAGAAAATGGCTGAAAAGATGGTAGTGGGTGAAGAGGAGAGAGAGTGTGGGAGAGTGAGTACCAATAGTACTACTGGTACTACTGCTGGATAAAAGCCCTGTGTGAGTCCAAAGAAGGGTGTGGGCAGAAGCAACATGACTCACAGCCCATTTGTACTCAGAATATATATATAGTATGTTTATTACAGGGTTCGATCCCCATTGTCCTGAACCTATATAAAGGATCTTAAACAAGATGCCTAACCCCTACGTGCTCCTTAATGGATCTGTATCTGAATGAACTGTAAGTCGCTTTGGATAGAAGAATCTGCAAATAACTAAAAGGGGGAAGGATCATGAAGGAGTGAGGAATGGCCACCTTGCACTTGTCTATGGCGAAACCTCATTCATATTCAGTCCTTAATAACTTTTGAATTAACTATAACTGTCAAACAAGACCTATCAAAATACATAACATGGAGATTAACTAGCCACCAAGATCCTAACCAACCGAATCATCTGCATGAAATCCCCAGACAGGTCTGAGGTCCATGCTTACCCTCTGGTAGGAGGTGGCATCGACGCTGTGGGCCTCCTCCTGGTTGCGCAGCACCCTCTGGGTGTCCAGGTTCAGCCCCTCCAGCTGTTTGATCAGGTGACCCTGCTCTGCAGCATGCTCCGTGCTCTGTCTGTACAGGGCCTGCACCTCCGCCAGCTCACCGCTACACAGACACACACACACGCAAACACACACATACAAGGACAAATAGATAATGGTGCACAAAATATTGTAAAAATATTATAATGTATTTCAACTATGCCAGTATATACATACCGTAATAAGGGTATTGGGGATATGGTTCTTCCCTTACTGAAACCCTTGGCATTCAATCTCCTCTCCACATGCCTCTTATTGACGTTGATTATACAACTCTACAGTCCATATTATGACAATAGTAATCGGAATAGCATATATCCTATAATAAACAACAGTATGTCAAAAAGCTAAGTTTAAGACGCAATCTACTTGATCACCTTTACCTGATTTTGCCCCTGAATCAAAACACCAGCATCGACATCTCCGTTCTCCTTCCCGTATTCCTCCATGTCCTTTTCCAACAGAGTTTCCCACTAAGTGATCCTTCCGGTGTACAAGGACATCCCTAATCGCCACGCTAAAACACTAAAAGCCCTTTGCAGCCCGTGGAGTGACTGGCATGTCAGAGTGCCTCTGGGCGTTTTTTAAGTAGTTGAGGTCGAGATTACGGCTAAGGCCTCCGTAGGTTCTCACAGTTTTTATCATATCGACTAAAGCTTAGCCAAAGCCTGCGCCGTTTCCCCTTTCTCTCCTTTTCTTTAAGCACATCCGTCTACGCAGGGCTTAGCCACTGGCTACAGGGGGAGCTCAGGTAAGAAATAAGTGTGTTGGTATGGGTATGTCTCTGTGCATATGTATCTGTGTGTGTGTGTATGTGTGTGTGTGCGTGTTTGTGTGTCACCTCAAAAAATGCCGGTGAAGACAAGAGAGTACAAATACAAACCTACACTTCACAAACTCATAATGTCTTAGAAGTCAAGAAGAAACATCTTGCATTTCAAATAAATTTCAAATAAATAAATAACTTTATAGCGTAGTACCACCAAAGTTCTCTCCTGAAATGGATGCTGTTCGTGGTGTAATGACCGTGGCAATGAGGCAACGATGGGCGTGTCCTTACCGGAGTTGGCTGAGATGTCCCTCTTGGGCTTCCATCTCCTTGTCCTTCGCAGAGAGCAGGTTAGCCAGGCTGGAGTTCTTGCTCTGCAGGCTGGAGAACTGAGGCAACTGCGCCTCCAGCTCCTGGACAAACCATGGAGAACCCCTTATGTAACACGATGAGAACAAATAATAACAACAAACATGCTTTGTATAAAGTGACTTTCATTCAAGATGTGTGGATGCTCTTTGGGGTGTTGCAAACTAAGTAAACTTTATTATTAACTGTTATCAGTTATTTTATAGCCCTAAAATATGTTGACTGCTTTTTTCTATGTAATGCTTAAATGAGTTGTAAGGGTTAGGGTTCAAAGCGATCTGAAAATGCCAACCTCAAACACATGCCAATACATGTCAACCTCTTAAAGGAAATTGTAAACTCTGTTTCCACAACATGAGTGGTGGTCTTTAAATAACAGTTTAATAACAGTTTAATAATGGTTATGTAGTGTGTCTCGTGGGAACCGGAGAGGAGACAGACTGCAGTTAAGAGTTGGTAAAGAGTCCTGGTCGCGCAGTGTAACAGCCACTCTGCTATGCTAAGCAGTAAGCCTTAGATCAGCTCCCCTGGCACTCGCCATCAAACACACACACACACACACACACACACACACACACACACACACACACACGGGCAACTCAACCCCGCCAGTTACACCATAATTAACAAACATGCACACAGAGTTTCACAGGGCCAGAGCTACCTACAGTACATGTAAATTAATGAGACTGTATGGCATTTTCTTCCTCCAAAGAGGGCAAGACATGAAAATATTGCACGAGAGACAGTGCGCGTCAGAGCAAGCAATCAAGTGTGTTTGATACCATGCCTATGTGCACACGGAGCCATGATTAAAAGCCATTACTGATTTCATGGGGCACTGTGTTTTAGACATAAATGTGAATTAAGGTGTACATAGAAATATATTTTATTTTGGTTCTTTGCTATTTTCTGCTCCTGTTAAATATCTAAATGACAAGTGTAAAGCCCAGACCTTGCTGTGTTTATCCTGACCTGTCACATAATCTAAGTGATGTTAGCTAACCAATGTTAAATTATGTTCTGGTTAGACTCAAGGATTAGCCCACACTTCATGGAAGGTGCTTTTTTTTCTCAAGTAGTTGAAACTTTGCACTATTTGCACTTTTCCCTCAGAAGCACTCACATTACTCATAAAAACATATACCACTATGATCCAATATACAGAACTTCTCTAAATGTTACATTCCCTGACAAATCATTCCCGTCTCAGCCCAACTGATTTGATGTAACCACTGCATATTCTACACACTCAATCTCCATCTTTCACACCGATGGGTTTGTTAGAACGCACACGGTGAAGCTGCCTGAAGGAACCGTGGACTGTGATTGATGTGCATGGGATAGTTGGGGGCTAGCATAGCAGTGCCGCTGCGCCCTGACTTATTCAGGCCCTTCTATCTGACTTGGTTAGCGATGTCCAGCCCTGGTGAGTCATGCCGGTTAGCTTCGTTAGAGTGCGTGATTTGGTGGTTCTGGACTGTTTATGAGCAGTTAACTGGTGGATGAACACCGCTAGCACAGGATTGAGAGTGGCTACAGAAGGTGTGGTGGTTTAATCAACCAAGTGTTATGGTCCTAAGAGTTGTTAGCATTGTGTATAGGGGTAATAGGAATGACGATCTGCAGATGGGAGGAAATGCTTTTGCAATCTTCCAGCCATCAGAGAAGAAGGGATGAAGTGGGCGGAGTGAGGTTGAAGGCCATTTGGTAAGATCATTAATCACCTTAACTCACATCTTCACAGAATGTCTTAACCGTATGCACTTCTTTTGCATCATCCTCTGGAGCTAGTACATTTGATATGAGGTGAAATAAGGACTCAACTCATTATCTGTGTGCGACCTTGTGTGTGTGCGTGTGTGTGTGTGTGTGTGTGTGTGTGTGCCTCTCTACATGGCCTCCTCCGTGTATTTTGATATTCATATCATGTCTTGCATGTTTGCATTTCTACAACAATGTCTTAACACTGTGTCATTCTGAGCTGGTAAAGTATTTGTATATAAAAGGTGAAAAGAAGACTCCTGGTGTGACTTTGTGTCTGTGTGTTCCTCCCTGTGTCTGTACCTTGATCCTGGCCTGGGTGGCTTCCCTCTGGTCCTCGCAGCGGGTGGCCCGTCTCCTCTCCTCCTCCAGGTCAGCTTGCAGGCCGGCGCAATGGGAGGTCCACTCCTCCTTCTGCTCGTCCAGAGCCTGCATGGCTTCCCGCATGGCTCTCTGCGCCTCCTCCTCGCTTCTCGCATGCTGCGCCCTCATTTCCTGGGATAAGACGTGCGTATGTGTGTGTATACAGTATGTGTGTGTGTGTGTGTGTGTGTATATGTGTGTGTATAGGCGTAGTGTGTGTGTATATGTGTATGTGTAGTTTGTGTTATGTGTAGTGTGTGTGTGTGTGTGTGTATTTGTGTGTGTGTGTGTGTGCGCACGTGAAAAAAAGGGAAAAGAAAGGAGGGTCACGGGTCATTAAATTACAACAGCGACACAGAGAAAGAGAGAGAGAGAGAGAGAGAGAGAGAGAGAGAAAGAGAGAGAGGAACTCAGAGCAAACAATCTCCCTAAAAACAGAGTGATCGGAGGAACAGGAGGGAGGAATACAAAGAAGCAGCTTCACATGGTGTTGGGGCCTCCATGAATATGTTAGCGGTGGGGCCGATCTGCTGTGGATGGGGGGGGGGGGGGGTGGGGGGGGCCCCGGTTGCTTAAGCCACTGATTGGCCAGGGTCACCTGTGCCAGGGCCAGACACGGGGCTTCACGCAGGTAGGCAGGGCTACACGAAAGGCTTTAATGACAGGCCTCCTAATGAGAACCGCATCAGCTACAACACCCATTAGATCCAACCCCGGGTCTCCTTTGAAGATGTCCCCCCGCCAGTATTCGCCAGTATCCCCCCCCCCCCCCCCGTGCCAAGACTGCATAAGGACCTCTTCCTTCTTCCTTTATCAATTAATCATTAGACTAGTCCCAGCTTAGAGTAATTAGGAAGAGTCCACATACTCTCACACACATACTTCTCCTCTCCGCCAAAACCATCATTAAGTATTCATCTGGCAGTTATCAATATTCTTTTATTTTCTCGTACAAATCCTCCATCGTGTTCTACTCGGTCTCTTCTTTACCGGCAGGAGGAAGAGAGTCCCAAAAAGAAAAAAACTTCCAATTCGAAAAAGGAAATGGACAGAAGATAAATTACAGAATTCCATGTTCTGCATTATATACCAAAACGTACGTGGCCGGTTGAACATGTTAGTTTCCTGCCAACCTTTACTTCCTGACTGTTGATGGCCAGCTTCTCCTGCAGGGATGAGATCTCCTTGTTTAATGCAGCTCTCTCTTCGCCCATCACCATCTTCCTCTGCTGCACGAGGTTCACCTCCTGTTGCTGCACTGTTACTCTCTATGGAGAGAGAGAGAGAGAGAGAGAGAGAGAGAGAGAGAGAGAGAGAGAGAGAGAGAGAGAGAGATCTTCAATATACATCAGTCTATTTTTAGGCTACAAACAGAGTCCAATCAACACCTGAATGATTCAAATGGAAATGTTGTGCCTGATAAAGCTAGGCCCAGTAAGGGATTTCCAATTACATAGCGATAAGATATTTAGCTGTAAATACACATCAGTTCAGGTATTCTAATTCTGTAAAGACTGGAACACAACTTCCTGTGGGTGATCACAGTGTTCTCTACGCTTTACAGATGTTATCCCAGCCGTTATTCGACACTTAAACAGCATAGGGGTGATTCTAATGCACACCGGTGAAAAGTACAGCCAATGAGGAAACAAAAGGGCTAGAAATTCATCTAGACATCACAATGGAAAGCATCACAATTTCTTTATCAGAAATGCTGTGCAATGGCAACAAAGGCTTTCTGTAGTATTTTGTAATGTACACAATTTAGAGTTTAAGAAGCGTTTATTGTCAAGAGGAAATGGGTAAGGTTGGTTAGAGTATGCTCAGGAGCAGTATACCCATTCTTTTTTTATTTTAAGACACATAAAGAAGACTTAAAATTGTGTTGCCGTATCGCTGCCACAATACCTAGCAAAAAAATTACCTCACTATCTTATCCATATCCCGCCAAAAAGGAAGAAACGATCATGATGAGTTTAAAACGTCATCATCATCATCATCATAGTCAATTATTTCCATTCAACATTATTCAGTTCATCTTAGTATAACAAACTGGACATGGGGGGATTTCACTTACTGTGTTTTTGCTTTGTATAATGCCGTTCCGCGCTAACTTGACGATTTAAATGTTTGTTTTCTGTAGCGCAGGATTTTGTGGCCTTTGTGGGAGGAGGTACCGGCCCACAGCCGGTACCGGCTGTGGGCCCCAGCATTGGCTGGTAATCCGCGGCCTTCTGGGGGTACGCCCCTACTCTCCAATAACACCGTGCTCTGGGATGCAATTAATTGCCATGTTGGGAGTGAGGGGGTGGGGTGGTAGAAAATCACTCAGATCTATCCAGATCGTGGATTTACGGCGTCTTGCTAGCACCGCTGGTCCGTCATGCGAGGAGCGCTGGGGCTTTGATAGAGATTTATACCGGCTGGTGGAAAAACACATTCAAACGTTGATAATGAGGTAGGAAAGAACAATTTGAACCCCCACTTGCGTTCAATTGGGAGGATGAAGTGAAGAAAGAAAAAGACGAAGAGGGTTTCGCCAAGTTAAGAGGTCTAGGACAGAGAGATTAGCATTTGAAAATTCCCAGAGCACTTAAAAAAAAATGAAAGCTAATTATGGTACAAAAAAAAGCAAGAGAATGAGAGGAATGGAAGGAGAGAGAGTGCAGCGAGAGGGAGAATGAAGAGCAGTAGGATAAAGATTATCAAAGTTGGAGAGCAGAAACATTAAGGAGTGTGAGATCCCATGTGCACCCAGTGGACCATCACATCTCAATAGCAGAGGGGGGAAAGAACCCCATTTAATCACCATATGGTGCGTTTGGCTCAAAATGGCAGATGAGATGATGAATATAGGTGAGCGTGATGACAAGGCAGGATTTAACACCATTAATGAGCTTGTCAAATACACCGGAACTAAAAGAGATATGAGGATCTTGCGGTACTAATGTGGAAGGGACGACCTTGCAAAAGAGAAGCACTAAGATGATGTGAATATTTTACCCCTTGCTGCTTGAAGCCCCTTTGAGGTCCATAACAAAAGCGGTAGTATTCCCCTCCGTGATATACCCTCATGTCATCAACTGAGTTATGATGTGGCGCACACATGTGTTTCTTTTAAAGAGAACAGGAGCAGTGGTTTGCAGAAAAAAACAACAACAGCTGTTGTGGCAATTTGGCAACGCATCAGATGGTCTCCTAGTCTCAGATGGTCCGCACATTCTTTCCATCAGATTAAGAGGAAGATTCATACTTACTGGCAACTGGCGTTTGAACATTTGAAATGATAATGTAGAGAATAACTACAGTCAGGAGACTCTAGTGGCTAAGTTGTTTGATTCCCAGCCAAAAAGGTACTGGGATCGATGCCCGTGTCCATATTCTACCTGCTGTAGGCATCTCATGTAATGACAGGTTTCTCAAATCACTTTGGATTACAGTGTGTTACATTGTATTGAAATAGTAAATAGTAAATACATGCAGACAAATGTAAATAGACAACAGATAAGAGAACAGTAATTCCTTCAGCAATTATATGTTAACATTTAATGAGTGTCGTATTTCCTGTAACGACAATCTGATTGGATCACTTAGCTCAATTTAACAATTTAGACCAACCAACGACTCAATCCGTCACCGATATGGAAGGGGGGTGGGGGGGGGGGGGGGGGGGGGTGATCTCTTAACACAGTGCACAGCGTAATCCTGATAGCCATTTTTAATTGGATTACTATAAACACTGTGCCCCCATGTTCTGGTGTGGGAGACACATGGTGTGTGCCACTGTCAACGAGCCGGTGATAGCATTACTGCGCGCCTCATTAAGAATAAACAGGCCGTTAGCATTTGTGGGATAATAGAGACGCTAATGAAGCAGACTGACAAATGCCTCTGTAACGGGACGATGATTCGAGTCAATTACATTAGTGATGTGATTATGGCTAGCTGTCATAGCAGCAGCAGAATGCAGGGCTCTCTCTCTGTCTGCAGATGGGTAGGGATGATGGAGAGGGCAGAAAAGACCTGGGGCCTACTAAAAACAATGCTTTTTTAACCTTGTTATAATATGTTCTGAAGATCAGCAAGGAAGATAAACACTGAACATAAAATAAAAGGATATGTGGACGTTAAACTTAACGAGACATTCAAACAGGATGACAGAAAATACTAATGGGGCAAGTGAAGAAAAACGTGCCTTAAAATCCGTCACTGTTGCGAAGCATTTAACATATTCACATTGGTTAGAGCGGTCGTTTCCACATCTCAAAGCAGGTGCAGCAGGTGACCAGGCGGAACGAAGGGTTGGTTGCTCACAATTAATGTTTCGTTTTTTCATTAAAAAAAAACATATGCATGCCCACATGCCATGGCTTGTGGGCCATGTTAATTATCTCACTTTTTTAAATATGAAAATGAAATTGCATATTTTACTCCACAAAATATTTGTTGGGCCGAAAGCACCTCCACAGGTGGGTCCCGGCATGGTAAAGTTTGGACATATGTGACTATATCGCAGAATTTATCTCTGGAGTTTCTTCGCTGTACTGCATACAGCAGGTAAAACCCATTTAAAATAATGAAGCCTTCTGTCGCATCAAGATTGTTACTCAAGATCGCTATATTCTGTAAAGATGTTACAAACTTCCACCACCAAGATCACAATGTGACACACCACGTTATATCATACCATACCTGTTCCAATTCCTGAATCTTGTAGTCTTTGGTCTGCAGAATCTCCAGTACCTTTCTGTCCTTCATCTCAGCTTTCTGCTTCTCGCTATAGAGAAGGGAGAAAAAAAAAAGATATAAACTAATTCAGTCATCCAGACGAGCATAACCTGAGGGTGAGCGCAACGTTTTCAGATAAGGTATTTTGACACATGAAAGACAGGCTTCAGCTTTGATTGTTCATTTGTAGTTCTGCTAAGGTCAGCTTATGTAGCTTACATAGGTGTGTGTGTACGTGTATGTGTGTGTGCGTGTGTGTAGTCCACACTATATCTCTGATGTTGTTATGTATGGCGTTATACTCCGCTAGAATGCCCAGCTAGTTTTATTTTACTGTAATGAAGAATGTGTCACTACCAATTAACAACTCTAAATACACCATGTTAACAACAAGAATCCAAAGGGTATTCATTATTTAATTATAAGGGTTAGAATTATTATTTTTTACCACAACAGACAGTAATGTACATTATAGTTTGATGACAACATCGCTGTTTGTTTGTATGAGTAAATGTGTGAATCTCCATCAACATGTAAATCTGTGGTGCCATTGTTCAGACATAGCCCTGTCAATCATTTTAAACGTTGTATGAATTTCAAAGTAGAGTATTCTTGCCCTCATGAATACTTATTTAACCGACATTCACTATATACTCCAACACCGAAAAATATTGTATAATACATAATTTATACACCAGGGTTACCTGCTGCAGACTCGCACCTGAAGTGAAATGTGCAAATGTACACTTCCTTCAAGGATGTAATCCTGTACCTATGGGATGCTTGCTTTGTTTGTTTTATGTAGCATACGCTGATTTTTCCTTTGTCCTAGGTCCTCATTGAGTCGGGAGACGAGACCAAAGGAAAAAAGCATTTGGGGACCCGTTTGTTTCAACTGATGCAGACTCCCCTTTGGGCCCAT
This sequence comes from Lota lota, assembly GCA_026745465.1. NCBI lineage: Eukaryota > Metazoa > Chordata > Actinopteri > Gadiformes > Lotidae > Lota > Lota lota. Next base: position 775,242 of record JACYXH010000559.1, on the reverse strand, counting down.
CCAGTTTTCTTCCACTCATCGCTCCATTTCTACTCCTCTGTTCGACTGCTTTCCTCTCCCCCTCTCCCTTTGCTTGGCTTCTGATCATCCCTCCCCCTAGAGATGGTGGAGGTATCTGGGTTCCCTGTAGCGAGCAGGATCCCACATTGGCCTCCAGCTACACCTTGTACCTCATAGGGACTGTGTTCGCCGTGTCCCGAGCAACCGACAACCAACCAGTGTACCTGAAGACCTGGGTTAGGGTGGGGATGGAGAAAGAGGTGTATGGAGGGATTCCCAAGTGGGTACCAGAGCTTACTATTACCATGTCAGTATTCCCCAAGTGTGGCAGACGATACACAACAACAGGCACACTGGAGGTAGTTATACCCCCGCCAACACACAGACAAGCAACACACATGCATGGGAGCATACACCAGATGATAGACCATTGTTTAGCTTACAACTGTTGTTTACCCCAGAAGGGCCTCAAAAGCATGTTGACATTTATATGGATACAGTGTGCAAAAAGTGTGATGAACTAGTTAGTATTATTTATCTAGGAGGATCAATAAGATGTCATTTAACATAGTCACAAGCAAGAAGAGACCTTGAAAAAATGAAAAACAAACTTGTTTGCACAAACATCCTAAAAGTAAAAGCTACCATAGCAAGGCCTGAGTGGTTTCTAGGGCAATGGTGGCCAATTTTCACACACACATTCACACAATATAAACTAGAACTGCAACTTTGAAAAAAAGAAAAGAAATTAATAATGACAATGTGGAAGAAATGTAGCACACATTGGTCCAAAATCGACAAGCTTGCGTCAATGGCTGCATCCTCTCTAAAGTGAAAGTTCCCATGCCACTGTACTTGCCGTGGCTTAGCCACGTTTTTTAACGGGGTCATAGTAAAGCTCACCATCTATCCGATAAGGATAAGACTTCTGGCAGGAGTGTTTAGAGTGCTCAGAGCAGCGAGCCAGGGGAAGGGTGGGCTTTTTTTGCTACGAAAAAAAAAAGATTTCCGAGGGTGAACCGCTAGACCTGGATAAGAGGGCTTAAATAAGCATCTGCTGCAGATTCCCCTCCTATCCCCAGCAGAATGGCCAAGGTGCCTTAAACCTACCCTTGGGTTACTTTCGCACATATTTCCCTTACTTAGAAGATAACGCCCTTTTTTTTCAGTTGCATGAGTGCAGAGTGTTTCAAAGTTTGCAAATTGAAACGGGGAATCTACTTACCGCTCCACGACCAAACTGACCGCCTGAGTCAGGTCCGGATTGGCCACTTGCAGGCGTTTCCATAACGACCACACAAACTCCTTATCGGCCTGTGGATGAGGTATTGACATGAGTATGAGTTACATGAGCTATCACGTCAACCATTGAAATGAAATCTAAACTTAATCCCTCATGCATTAGTCATGTGTTGTATATTTTGATATATAATTTGTGTATTCATGAAGCAAGAAGACCAAAATTCCCACCCAAAAAATGACATGAGACCCAACTGCAAACTTCACTCACATCCATATCTTGGCCGGGTCCTAATGAAACACAAATAATTCAGTGGGATTCTGTATGAGTTAAGCATACAAGACATGGGGGGGGGGGGGGGGGGCTAATCAATAATTTAAATATAGGGTACAAAAATTGTTTTTGATCAGGCCTGCCCGCTCTAATCATGGTGCTGTCTGAATGGGGAGCTCCGTCTCTCCATGATGTGACCTTCGACTCAAGGGGAGCGAGCATTGACACTTGTCATTATGCACTATTCATGACCGAGGGAGCTGCGCCGGAATCCAAATCAAAACACAGCAGTGGGGCTAGCGATTTGTTTATTAATAAAAAGGCACTCGCTGGTGGATGAATTTTACACTGAAGCTACAAAGTTACCGTCCCCAAAGAAACAGAAAACTGATGACAGAGAGAGAGACGGAGAGAGAGAGAGAACCATCTTAAAAGCAAAGAGCCCAGCCAGCCCGACACATTTCCAATTCAAATTGTCTCGCTGGCCCTTCCAACATTTTTAAGCTACATTACATTTAATGAGGAACATCTAAAAACTACATTTTCTGACATTAAAAGACAGAATTATACCAAATCGACTTAATATAAAATTATCTGATGAATTATGTTCACATCATCATAAGATAAAAGTCATCCCTCCCACTGGAATCTACTGGTCTCTAATTAGTACTTCAATGTTCAAACCCCCATTCAAAAGTGTCTAATCAATTATTTACTAAATGGCAAAGGCAGACCTTGATAAGACCATGGGCTGAACATATAAAGCGGAGGGAGCGGGGGGTGTCTGTTTATGAGGTGTGGGGTTGGGTGGGTGGGTGGGGGGGGGCACAGAGATCGCACCAAATGAACCACCAGGCATTGCCAGTGTGGCTAACGATGAAATGAGCAAGATGGCCGACTTCAAATAGGTGGTCTCCCTGTGCTTAGTTTGATGTAGCCATTAAATCTTTTACAGACCACCGTATAGTAAGGACGATCATCAAGGGCCCATGTCATATGTGTATTTAAAAAAATGTATCGGACAGGTGTTTGATGAACCCTGAATTATTCAGCGTAACTCCAATCCAGACATCGAAACACCATGGGCTAAACATACCAAAGCGAGGCGCTGGATTTCAGCCACGTATTAATAAAATTTGCATGGTCTAGTAGGAACATTTGCTGGCTGACTGGCGGGCCTCTTTGTAGTTAATGGCCGTCCTGATGTACGTGCATGCCAGGGACTTTGAGACATCAATGGCACTCAATTGCCTGTAATTTCGCAGGGGCACTCGGCTAACCCAGGGTCCCCCGCTAGATGAAGAGGATCACGCATGCTTTCCCTGCCATTGGGACCACCAGCCACGGTTCCCGATGTCAACTCAATCAGAGATGATACGTTACTTTGCAGCCAACGCAGAGAGGCTCGCCCCTGCTGTGCGTTACGCCAAACATTACGTCTCCCTACTGAATGGTGCATCAGATGAAACGTGCGCTGCGCTGAGCTGTTTACAGAACAGACCCCATTTGCATTTTTTGCTCAAGTTTAATTGTTGCTTGAGTCAATGGAAGGAAGTTATTGTCCGTAGTCAAAATGTCTAAATAAATTATAAGAACCTAAAGGGCATGTATGTTTAGTGTTTTGTAGTAGATGTATCATTTTTATACCCATGTCAAAATATTATTTAAGATATGTCCAAACCAATGCAATACGATGTATGTAGTAACACATGTGAGTAACCCTTTAAACGTTTTACAAAAAGATTCAGATTCAAAAGTCAGAAAGAGCTTTATGACTTAGCTCCTTGTACTGTGTGTATTAATGTACTTGTGTAGTCCCATTCAGTAAGAATAGAAAGCAGTGATTTTTTATTAACCAAGCAATGCAGTTAAAACATTCATGAACTCCTGAACATCTTCTAAATAATACAAGCCCTTACCTGAAAAAAATGTCACTACAAGCCCCTAAGGTTATTACAAGATTTGCTGAATTTTAACAATATTTCAGCGGTTCATTAGAACTAGGCCTACATCCAATATATTACAATAATGCATTTACAATCTTACATTTGTTATATGTTGAGACAAGCAAAGGATATATATATATATATATATATATATATATAATTTTGTTCTAAAGCACCTGCTATTGAACTGGTGCCCTCTGCCCCCACTAAATTCCATCCTGAGTGAGTGATCCTACATTATTTAAATAACCTATTTAGGAACATGGTTAATCATAAAATAATCACTTGGGGCTCCTTTAAGTTGTATTAGTGATGGAAGGTTTGCTTCAATACAACCCAGCTCCTGTACTCTCCCTAATGCCCTGCTGCTGACAATCTGTTGATTAACAAATAATGAATGATGTAGCTTTTTAGCAACCAAATGCACAAATACAACTTACCCAAGCCTTGTAGTGACTGTCTAACACCAGAGGACAATGCTATGATATTTTCTTTCATCAACTTTTTCAATTAGACTACAACCCAAAATGACAGTGATATACATTGGGGTGAATACACTAATGTTTTAAGGCACCACCTGGTGGTGAACCGGCAAGGACAGCATATGAATCAGAAAATGTACGAGACTGAGTCATTCATTAACACGTACATGATCCCCACCATCTCTCACACTCTCCCTCCCTCTATTTCCATGTAGATGAATGATGTGTGTTACTGAAATGAGATCACCCCTAAAACTTGTTTTGTGCAGCATAAGAAAACTTCCAACAGGTGGACAAAGTTTAGCCAACATGCGTATTTGAACGAAACTGCGATAATGCTGAAAACAACATAACGGAATACCTGGCATTGCATTAACTCGTCCGATAGAGTCTTCACTTGCGCCTCCAAAAGCACGATACGACTGTTGGGATCCATTGCAGCTATAGGAAAGACAGCAATAATGGAATTGTTGGTTGTTTAATCACGTGTTTATCATGATAAATGTTCCGGTTGTTTTGAATATGCATAAACAGGTGGCATTATCTAACGTTACAGTAAGACATTTAAATTGCAACCTTGATTGGGCGCTTGGGACATTTGCTTGTATGTGGCTGGGACAGAGTTGTACACAGTTTGGGCTTTGACTTCCTAGTAAACTTCATAAACCGTCTGAAAATCGTCGTGATTGTGATGATAATAACGCATACAGTAGATGTTACGCTTACCTATTAAGACAGCCTGCTAGTCAGTAAGCAACCAGGAAAACAGAACCATATAAATCTCAGCTAACCAACGTTAGCGTGTAGCTACCAATTTATTGCGTATTTAAACACTTTAAGTTGTTGACAGCCATCTATTTTACTCCATGTTTTAAATTCCGCCATGTCACGATACAACATGTGGTCACTACAGATGTTTTGTTTTCTCATACACGGGTAAAGTTTAACATCAACTAATGCAAGGCATGGTTCATTTTTAGTGGTTTCTCCCGTTGTCATAAGCTACCGAGAAGCTTTCTGTTTTCAAACAAGCCCGCTGTTTCCGTTTGCTACTTCCCTAGCATACGTCATTTATTTTTACGCCGTTTCTCAACAGTTATTGACTACATACGGCATTGACCAGTGATCTGCGATGTAGTCTTTAAAGTCCCTGTAGAAAAATGAAGTTATGTTCAGATCAGATTAAAATAATTAAATAATGCATATTAACATACATTCTTATAATTGTGTTGGTTCTCTTTAGATCTTACATAGTCATTACGTAAATGTTTACAGAAGAATCCATGGCTTTTGTCGTCCTATTTTTGTATGCCGATACTTATTGTGTGTATTATTATTTTCTCAGAAGAACATTTTCATCAAAATGGTATTCCAAAGATATGGACAGCTTCATTTAAAATGTATACTTTTTTGCTATTGATGTTTAAACATAATTAATGTTTTCAGATTTTCTAGCATTAAGCAATTATTAGTCTTCCCAATCACACAGGCCATTTCTGCAACATTTGGTGAGCACAAGAAACTCCAATACTGAAAATATGTATATATATATATATTTCTATGCCTAATCCGATCTCAGGCCTAACCTGGAGCAGGAGAGAATTTAAGAAAACTTGTTTATCTTCTCCCTCATAAACAGACAGACATATATATATATATAGACAGATCAACAGACTTTAGGCAAATTCGTGAATGCTGTGTGCCTGTCTGCATGTTGGAACGAGTAGCAGGAAGCAGATGTTATGCATTATCCCCCAACCTGCCACCTCTATCATTGTTGCATACATAAGAATCGAATGATAGTGGGTCAAGAAATCACCTATCGCCTGTTCTCTATCTCCCTCTCTGTATCTATCTATCTATCTATCTATCTATCTATCTATCTATCTATCTATCTATCTATCTATCTATCTATCTATCTATCTATCTATCTAGATATCTAGATATTTAACTGTCTATCTAGTTATCTCTCTAGCTCACTATATATGTATCAATCATATCTCACATCTATTTATCTATGTTTGATTCCACCCTTCTCAATTAATGAAGTGTTAAATAATTGTAACAGTAACAGCACACACACTAAAACCCTAGTTGCTATTGCCACATAATTTCATATTAGAAACTGCTGATGATTGTATTTTAATAAAACAGAATCAAAGGGATTGTGGTATCTACAGCATATCCCTATGCTCGTCCCCTTTTCATCATGAAGTGCCAAACAATTTCACAATCACAATATTCCCCATTACAATATACGTGTTGTGGACCAGCTTGTTCCACCATGTTCAGACAGAGAACTCCACAGCATCACTGTGGGTTAAGAGTGTGAGAGTGTACTTTACTAAAAACAGATAAGAAAATATGTGAGAACATGTTAAAAACACAACACACACACACACACACACACACACACACGCACACACACACACACACACACACACACACACACACCAGTAAACCCTCCATCTCTTTCATCTATTACTCTTTCAACAGGCTTCCTGATAATAATTGAGGTTTTCTGAAGCCATTTCTCTTAATTTAAACTCTGTGATCATTTTGTTGTGGTCGTTGCCTTTCATTTGCCAGTGGATATTTATTGTCTATTGTAAAGCAGGTGCTCTGATGTATTATTTGGATAAACTGTACTGTCATAGAATGGTCTTGTAGATTAAGAGGACAATGTAATTATATGTTTGCTGTATGTAATTTCTGTCCACTGTTCAACATGGTTAAAGTGTGTGCAAGTTTGTGTGCATGTGTGTGTGTGTGTGTGTTATGGAAGGGAGTTGACATGGCTCAATTCAGTGATGTGTAAATGCCGTATTTGTTCACTGTTTTTTGAATGAAGTTTAAAAACTGTTGGTAACTTAGCATATATATGTCAACAGTCACTGTGCAACACATGACGTTGAAGTGACTCCGGAAGAAAGGTATAGCCTACAGACCTAAATAAAAAGACACTGGGGACTTTGCCACTAAACAAAGGTCAACAGGTATTTTTAGCCTGTATTCACAACACGGACTTGCTGTGGTCTATTATTTATCAGCTGTGGGGAAAGTCATGTCAACGGACTCCTTGGAGAAAATACAATGTATCCTATATTCAGATTCATTATGAAGGTATGAACTCTGAAGAAAACTGCGTAGCTTGATGTAACTCATCAGCGAAGTGGATTTAGTCAGCAGTGAGATAACCGTGAGTGTGTCCCTTCTCCATATTTATTTCATCACCTACCAAGGACACATTCTGAACAAATAGTTGCAGAGGGAACTGCACACTATTAATATAAGTTGCCATGGCATAAAATGCTCCTGAGACTCCAGCAACCGACACAGCTTCTTGTTTGATGTCTTGGGTCCCTCAAGAGTAATTCCAACCCCCCCCCCCCCTACCCATTATAACAAAAAGTGCCAGCCCCCTCACGAAGCGTGCGAGGGCTTCTCGTGGTGACGGTCCCGATGAGAGTGCTTGTCGCACTTCAAGACGAGCCAGCACTCCTTCAGTACACACGCAGCATTTAATCAACATGGAGGGCGGGCGACACAGCAGCCTCCCCCTCATGCAAATGTACCTGCATGAAAAATTCAACCACCAAATGACAAGTCCTCCTGGGCTGATCCTGACAGCCAGAAAGGTACATCGCAGCACAAGAGAGAGAGAGAGAGAGAGAGAGAGAGAGAGAGAGAGAGAGAGAGAGAGAGAGAGAGAGAGAGAGAGAGAGAGAGAGAGAGAGAGAGAGAAAGAAAACACAGGCACAGAGAGAGACATTCAGACATATAAACATATGTGGGGAAAGAGTGAGAGAGAGACACACAAATACAGAGAGATAGAGAAACACACATGCAGAGAGAGAGAGAGAGAGAGAGAGAGAGACATTCAGACACATATACAGATGGGGAAAGAGACCGAGAGAGACACACGTACAGAGAGAGAGAGAGATAGATAGAAAACCACACACATTCCCCTCCGTAGAGAATTCTGAGAGCACACGGTACGTTCTCCGCCTGCCACCTCTGCTAAGGAGGGATGGTTAACACAGCTTAGCGTTAGCTTTGATGCTAGGAGTAGTGGGGAAATATGTGAGCCGCGGGAGACGACAATAGACGCTAAAGAGTCACATATGTTCTCGGGTTTTAGAAGACACAGTGGTGGTACAACTGTCAGTCAGGGGACATGTCAGACTTAAACTGCATTTAGTTGAGTGTCGCTCCTGTAGGGACGCGAGACAGGCCCCGACACGCAGGCATCAAGTCTTTGAATACATCACACGTCGCTTTGTAGCGCCGTAATTACTCTATTTATGTTACGAGCCGTGGCATTACTCCCTTGAATGAGAATAAATAGTGTTTTGATATTTGTTTTTACTGTTCTTAGCGATGGGGAGTTTTCAACATAACTCTCATGCTCAATTGAAATTCTGGGTGGTACCAATAGGCCTACACACTTGGAATTTAAACGTAGGTTTGTATATAGATTACGCTATCCGGAGGAGATAGACAAGTGTATCACTCACAGTATGTTTTATCAGCTGCTCTTGACCTCAAGCAGGAATCATCTGATTCTCCATGTTTGCAGGCCTAATACAGAATCCCAGGACAAAGGAGCCATTGACTGTACACCTCCCTCTTCCTCCCTTCCCGCTCCCCTCCTCACCAGTCCCTCGAAAGCCCTTATATCACATATATATAATTTACTGTCATGGAATATGAACCACCATGACTATTTCACACAAAGTACTGTAATGTCACCCCCCCCCCCCCCCCCCCCCCCCCCCCCGCACACACACACCTTCTTCCCCTCCCCCAACCCTCCCTACCCACTACACACACACACACACACACACACGTGAACCCACTAACACAAACATATAGACCCCAGTGTGCACAAGCACATCATGCCCCCCCCCCCCCCCCCCCCTCCCCCCCGTGCAAGTGCATGTGCTCGTGCACGAGGGCTGTGACGCGGCTGACCGCTGCTTGACTCCCATCTGATGACCTTCTGCTGCTATCCTCAGCAGACAGGAGCTCTCATAAAGGAGGAATTGATCCACACAAGGCTTTCTCTTCCTGGGGCTCTGTGCTCAAAACGCTGCTGCTTTTTCATCGCCATTATGTATGTGTGTGTGTGTGTGTGTGTGTGTACATGCCTATCTATGTGTGTGTGTGTATGTGCATGCCTATCCGTGTGTGTGTCTGTGCGAATGTGTGCATCTATGTGTATGTGTATGCTTGATTGCATTTTTGTGTGTTTGTGTGCACGAGTGGAGGGGCCACACTTCCTCGTGCACTCCCACCAGTGGTCAGCACCCCAGGAGGACTGTGAGAAGGAAGAGTCTGACTATTTCCCCCGGGCTCGGCCTGAGAAGCTGTCCTTTCACGGTAAAAGGGTAAAGAAAGGTGGTGCTGGGGCTGTGTTTAAGTTCATATTTCCCACGAGCAACGGCCGAGTAAGAGGACATGGGACATTGATCTGCCTGAGCAAATGCTATGGAGTCACGGAAAGGCCGTAGTTGATAGCTTCTTTATTATTATTTTATTATTATTTGTATTATTATTCAGCAGCAACTTACTCTCCAATGGACAAAGGAGTTTCAAAATATATTTTTAACTGATCCATGTGTTATTTGTGTATATAATATGATATCAATGATGATGATATCAATGATTGATGATGACTATGGTGATGATGATGATGATGATGATGATGATGATGATGATGATGATGATGATGATGATGATGATGGTGCTATTCACAAGTTCCGATATGACTTGGTCTTGAAAGTCCTTCTAATTTTTTTATTTTAATTATCAGTTCCATGTCGAAAATTCTAAAATTCTAAAAATGTAAATGAATAAAGTAGAAATTACATCTGAACAAGGAATAAAAAGCAGTTGATTATTCCGCTGATCAAACAGACTTTATCCCCGAGCTGTGACAGTGACTGCCTGGATGAGACGTTCATCCCGAGGGAAGCACAGTTGAGTCACATGTTCAATTGCTCATTATCAATAGTCCCTTATGGATAATTAGTGCTCAGCCTGTGGTTGTCACGAGAACCAATATACACATTCTCTACCCAGACTGCTTCACTGGCTGTGTTGGTGGTGGCTTGGGGTGATTCTGTGTGTGTGTGTGTGTGTGTGTGTGTGGTTGTGTGTGTGTGTGTGTATGTGTGTGTGTGTATTTGTGTGTGTGTCCGTGTATCTGTAGGTGTAGGTGTTTGTGTGTCTGTGCACATCTTGTGTGCACGTGTGTGAATGCCAGCAAGTGATAAGGCCTTTTCTGTCATCCAGTTAGCAGTAGATTTCTCCATCTGAACATTTCAATTTCAATATTTATTGAACAATATTGCCTATGTATAAGCAACGGTAATCAGTTTTGACACAAATCCTCTGATGTGGAATACAAGCGTGATGTGAACAAGCAGGGCATGCTTCATTAGCTGGTGCTATAAACTAATTAGATGTGATGAAGTGTGTTTAAACCTTATGTTCTATACCGTCTTAATGGCAATGAATAACAAAACTGGAACAGTTATGGATTAAAAATAGTATGTCAAGTTTAAGTTACACATGTGCAGATACACATTTTACTCCAACAATGATTGCCCAAAAGGGTATTTCTATTACAATGACAGAGCTTAAAATAATTAACGAAAATAAAATAAATACATCAGATGGATTAGAGGGGGGAAAAAAGGCATAGAGGCAACCCTTTTTAAATGGGTATTTTGTTGCCCACCTACTATGTAATATCTCATTTAATTAGCGAGCTAAGCTTCTGACAAACAAGCATATGCTCCTTGCTCTCCGACGGCCTTGGCCAAGAATATGAATATGCATATCGTGGGACGCCGGTAGCTTGTTACCCTGGAATGAATCCTAGACAAGACTAATCCCCGATCTATTATTTACCCCTTGACCAAACAAGCGAGCAGGGGGGCTTCCAGACGCTCAACATGATAGAAACGACTGCCTTGGGGATTCGGGTGGTGGGCTTCTCTCACCCTGCAGTAAAGGAGCCAAGGAGCAGGACACTCTGAGGAGTACCCCCCCCCCCCCTCCATCTCTCTCTCTCACCCTCTCTCTCTCTCTCTCCTCGTCCTCCACCTCCTCTTCTTTTTTTTGCACATACACATAAATGCGTATATGTAGCCTACACATGCCCACTCCCTAGTCGGGTCCATCAAGATGTCTGAGTCAAATGTTGAGCAAATCCTCTTAAAATGAAACATTGATGAGTCTTCCAGCTTGTGAGGGATCTGAGGGACAGAAATGAGGGGGGAACTCATGTCCTTAAACATCCCCGCTCTATACGCGAAGAAGATTTATGCTCTTTAAACATTACTGTTTTTGTTTTAATAAGGCCTACGGATGTTCCTATAAACGTGCGTGGTGGTGTATGCATATATGCATAAACACAAATAAAGTGATAAAGTGATATCGCCATAAAAATTATAATTAAATAAAAAAACATAATTATTTAACGCGTAAAAAATTTAATCATTTCAATGCATTTTTTTTAAGACAACCGATTCGTCTTAATCTGATTTTTATTTATTTATAATTATTAAATGTCTGATGTCTGAACTGACAACTTCATGACCCTTGTTACGAGGGGGACGGGACGGGGGGGGGGGGGGGGGGGGGAGGGGGGGGACTCCACAGGTAAACTTAGCGGTTTCCACATCGTCGGACTAAATTGAGTGCATTGTCGCGCACAAATATGACTCCTGACCCTAACACAACATCGCGAATCAACTCAAACTCACACCGTCACTCGGGTTACATTCACACGCACGACGTGTTACAGACCCGAAGATGATCACACTGGGTTGAATTCACCCGAACTTCCATCATACAGAAGCCACCTTCTTCTCTGCAGCCCGCATCGACCGCCACCCGGATCGGCACTCAGTTTAGAAGTGGAGAAGAGTTGTCTGTCCTGGAGGAGTGGGGAAGAGTTTACGTGCTTCCTCTTTTGTACTTGTCCAGGTAGGACATGTAATTATAACCCGGCTTTTAATTGCTTGTTTCGTTCTTTAGTTTATAGTGTCTGGTGGTCAGGAAGAAGGAGAAAGTCGTATCTGCCATCATATCTTTGAGACTTGACGCTTCCCCCCCCCCCCCCCCCCCCCCCCCCCCCCCACTCCTCCCCCCAAAAGAAACCGTCTTGTGGCGAGGGACGCGCGTCTTCTCCTTGAACCAACTTGAACCAACTAATTCGAAAAAACGACAACCGCGAAGAGAGTTTTATAAAGCCGCCGTTTGCGAGAAGAAGTTGTCGAAGGACGACTACTTTGAAATCTTCTGTGAACAGAAAGTATTGACGAGGAGAAAGTCCCCCAGTTGAGCTCGAAATCATTGAGGACGCAGAAGTTCGAAGTACCAGAACCAGGGTCTTTCTGAAAGAACATGCAGCAATGGTAAATACGATTTCACTTTTTAACACCATCATACTCCACGGGGGAGTCGTTTTGTAAAATTTCTATGTGCACGTGACATGGTTGGTGAAAGTTAAACAAAGCGACAAATGCCCTCATGTCATTATTGTTGTTATTTTAAATTATACACACACACATATATATATATATAAAAACACACAGAATTTTAATAAATATGTATCTCACTCTCACTCTCACACACACACACACACACACACACACACACACACACACACACACACACACACACACACACACACACACACACACACACACACATACACACACACACAAACTCTCTCTCACACTCTCGCTCATGTCCCATATTTCATTTACTTTTTAGAAGTAGACCTATACTGTAAGCCCCCTAACCTAAACCTGAAATATATAACTTTATTAAGTTGGAACTTTAAACGATGTGTTCTTTACCTTCTCATCTCATAAGTATTATTACATTACCATATAATTATGTAAATAAAATGTATCGAGTACCCATGAACTATTGGATCAGCAAACAGTCGTTAACGTTTAGTACTTAGCAGGTATGAAAATAAATCCCCACACTTTATGTAAATTGTTAAATAAAGAAAGCATTCATATTGTCATCGGTGAGGCCATTGGATATTGTGTAACAAGATGAATGCTGATACACGTGTGTTATCTTATATCAAACCCTTCTTATTCACAATGTTATTGTAAAGAACAGCTGGCAGCCACGCATCCTCCATTACTAATAAAGTACAAGCCTGACTGAGCTTTATACTGATTCATATCCTGAAGACACAACTACTTTGACCTTTTTTATTACTTTTCTCTTGTATTTAATATCATCCAATCTTCATTTAATTCAATCCAGTCATTCCTGGGGATGTAAATGATTTGTTGTGACAGTTGTCCAATTTGTATAAATTGGACAGTTTTTAATTGTTGGTTTGAACTAGAGTTAAAATGGTGATCTATGTTTCTTTGAGAAATGTATTTTCTGATTTGTATTAGGCATCAAGTGCCATGTCAGTCCCATCACAAAAGTAATAGCGTAAAATTCTGACATTCACAGAGGCCTTTCCTTTCCATTCCTTCCTTATACTCTCTGTGTTTTGGACTGTACTGTATGGCTCTTTCATGCCATGCTTCACAGTAGGGGAACTCAGGGAAGAGAAGGAGAGGCAGAGAAGTTATGACAGAGGAGTGTGAGCAAGAGAATAAGCACAATCATGTCAGATGTATTCAGGTCAACATCTCTGCTCTGCACTGGGGGGAGAGGGAGAGAGAGAGAGAGGGAGAGCGAGAGAGGGGGAAAGAGAAATACAGAGAGACGGAGGGAACATTGAACTTTGAAGGACCGAACTGTACCCATTGCAAATCGCTATGCTTCCTTCCTTTAAAAGAATGATTGTTATTATTGTAATGCGTTCCACGCTTTAGAAAATTTCTTGGACGGGCCAGAAGTGCGTGACAGTAATGTTTCATGGCCCGTGCAGTTCCTGGTGCCACAGGGAGCAGGGCCAATTTACATTCCTGCACTGTCATTTGATTACTTTTATCACCGTGCTACAAACACTCATTCTCCCCCCCCCCCTCTCTCTCTCTCTCTCTTTCTCGCTCTCGCTCTCGCTCTCGCTCTCGCTCTCGCTCTCGCTCTCGCTCTCGCTCTCGCTCTCTCCCAGACCAGCCAGCTCTCAAAGCAATCCATAATTCTATTATGTTGTCACATATGTTAAGATATGCCTGACTGTCTTCCTCATTTTGATGAATATATCAGTTGTCTATGAAGTGTCTTTATGCTTTTGTTCCCTTCAATTAGAGAACATAAACATTTTCTACATATAAATATGACATTATGTATGCTGTGATTAGAAGTATCCAAACATGTGTTCCTATTCAATACACCTAATTGCAAGAATGGAAACGAAATTATCCTCTGCATGAAAGCTTCAAATGAAAATAAACATTAGCAAAACAAGAACAACCTGTTGCCTACTTAGGCTGACATTTGTTGTACTAGCACCCACTTAACATACATAATATAACACATGAAGGATGGTTTATTAAGTTTAACGCTGTTAGCCCTGAGGTAAGTCATTGTCCAGAGCTACAACAATCGAGGTTGTCAGTTTACCTGTCTAGCAGAGTTGAAACAGCTAATCAGGGCCTGCTAACCTTCCCACACACACACACACACACACACACACACACACACACACACACACACACACACACACACACACACACACACACACACACACACACACACACACACACACACACACACACACACACACACACACACACACACACACACAGACACACACACACACACACACTCATGCACACTCAAATCCTTGATTACATTTTATTTCGTAGGTTATTCACCTTCTCTCTTTTTCAGTTTTGTTTGTTTTGTTAGTGCTGGCATGTCATGTTATCTATTAAACACAATGGCAATTACATCTTTCAGAAAAAGTGACTTACAACAACTTAGACTGAGATCAAAGCATACCATCAAAACTGGAGTAGCTACAAAAGAAGTGCTGCGCGACTCATAACCGATCAACCAACATAATGACTTCATCTGGACATTGGGAAGCCTTCTGGCGTGTCTTGACTAACAGTGGCGTGACAGTGCGTCAACCCCAACATGAGGTTCTTAACTTCAGGGATAAAGAATGAGTGAGAAGCAGAGAGCGGAAAAAAGAAAAGCAAACAAGAGCTGCTTTCCTTCAAACGCTCTGAAATGAGTTCCTTCATGTCGGGCCTTACAGGCACCATTGTTGTTACAAGGAAGGCCTACCAGGAGCCTTTAATTCCTCTGACTAAAAAGAAGCAGCAGTAGTAGTAGTGGTAGTAGTGGTAGTAGTAGTAGTAGAAGTGGTGGTAGAAGTAGCCCCCTCCCTTTTCTCCTCCACCATCATGTTCTCCCACAGCAATGCTGTGGTCATCAGGGGTCTGGGAGGCTATGCCCTGCCAGGGCTGCTGGGGTGGATGGAGGAAAGGGTGTGTAGAGGGTGTAGAGAGGGTGGGGGTGGTCCCACAGCAGAATCCACAGCCAGCGATAGTGTGTCTTGGCCGTGCCAGAAAGGGTAATATTTGGAGAGTGGGCGTAGGGGCCGTGTATCCTACCTAGAGATGGCTGGGGATGAAAAGGCATGCGACGGGACGCATGTAACCCGAAGCTGCAGCAGAGCAGCGCTGACTTGCAGCGACTCAACGGAGACGCAGGGAGAAAGAAATCCGTAAAACAAATTGGATCGCACTGGACCCCCTAATTTAATAAAAAGCCCAGCAGGAGACCTACTTGATATAAAACAATATACATATGCGAGACATTAATTAAATTTCTTCGTTCCCTTGCACACAAGAATGGGGGAATCAAATATTTTTAATTCCCTGGGAAGACATATTCAAAATCTGGGACCCGGGTTTCCAATTAAAAAAATAGCATAATAAGTAGCAGATAGTAATGAATATGTTTTATAGCGCTGAAATGAACAGGCAAGATGTGCAGGGGTCATGTACTATCCCCGAGATTTATGTAGAGCCCTCTGAAAGATGTTAAACTGCTGACCGCAACAGCAACGGTGGTGTGTGTGTGTGTGTGTGTGGTTGTGTGTGTGTGTGTGTGTGTGTGTGTGTGGGGGGGGGGGGTTCACAGGAGCAAACAACGGTTTAATCAGTTAGAGATCTGACTTGGAGCTATGTGTGCCATTTCAACTGTGAAACACTGAGTAAAGTGGGTGCATGTTGGACCTTTCTTTTTCGTTCTTCCATTGGGACGGCCTTGTTTCTTAAGCATGCAAAGATACGAATAATTACCCACACCACCACCACCACTCCCGCAAAGTCACCTTTTTGAAAATATCCCCACACCCAGAAAACAGACACTCCCTCTAAATCTTTCTTTGTTTAAACTATGAAAATTATAGAGTACATTATGCATCTTTCAGCTTTGAAGAAATGCAGCCGCTGCAAAATAAAATAAAAAGTCTTGCTCTAAAACACAGTTCCGTTCAGTTTTGGGTCCAGGCTGTAATTTTGTGTTGCCTTAATTGATTTGGTCCAGAACTGATTACTAGCAAAAGTGTAAAATAAACACCTATAAGTGACACTAGATGGCGAAGGTCCGGTTCAGAGGGAAATTACAGTTCACTTGAAATCCATAGGTTGTTTCACAGGACCAGGAAATAATTCATGTTCTCACTATGGAAAGTTGTCTAGTTGTATCCCAATGACCCAACTGGGAGGTATAGGGTTATGTGATATAATTTATACTTTATTGCTCCCTCCTGCTCCAGCTCTACTCCAGAATGAAGTTGTATTAAATGTTCCTGAACACAGGGCAAGAGAATCACAGCTCTCTCTCTCTCTCTCTCTCTCTCTCTCTCTCTCTCTCTCTCTCTCTCTCTCTCTCTCTCTCTCTCTCTCTCTCTCTCTCTCTCTCTCTCTCTCTCTCTCTCTCGCTTTCTCTCTCTCTTTCTCTCGTGATGGAAACTCCAGACATCAGTTGGCTCCTAGATTTGTGTCGGTTGTCCGAGATTCAAGCTATTGTCCGCCTATGTAGATTAGGAACGCTGTATGTGTGTGTGTTGTGTGTGTGTAAAACATGTGACACACATGTTTGTGTTTAGTGTGTATGTGTTTTTGGGCACATGTTAGTGTATCTCTGTATGTGCTTGAATATATGTGTACGTGTGTGTGTATGTTTGTGTATTTACATGCGTGTTTATGTGTATGCAGGTGTGTGTGTGTGTGTGTGTGTGATTTGGTGTGCCCCTCGTGTGTGTGTGTGTGTTTGTGTCTGCAGGTGTGTGTGTGTGTGTGTGTGTGTGTGCATGCACATACACATTTATGAACCCACTGGAACCCACACACACATACTGGCCGATCCACCATTCCCAGAGGCCATGCAGAAGGATTTGATTTAAAGAGAGTCATTTGCCCTAAAGGTGTGTTTTCCCTGCTTTTCAAAAAGAGAGCCAGTGGAAGGAATGTAATATGACAAGATAAGTGGTGGCTTATAAAAGATTTCTGAGCGCCGGGGAGAAGTGCGTTGGCTTTGGTCGTTTTGCTGTGAGTGGTGTGCCTAGCCGCATGTTGCTAACGACAGATGACTGTGTTACTTCCACCTGGGCAGC
>JACYXH010000559.1:747722-752722 GCA_026745465.1 Lota lota | reverse complement strand
ATAGATTAGAAAGTATTAATTGTTTAAACAGTGATGGCTTCCTGGCTCCAATGACCACCCCTGATTCACCGTTAAAACCCCAACCTCAACCCCAAAGATGTATGTAGCATCTTTATCAACAAATTAAGATAAGTGGTTTCTGATAAAAAATTGCAAAAATTTTATGTTGTGATGAGAATAAATGTTGTAATCCAACCCATTAGATGAAATGTCTTATTGAGGTCCTACGAAGCCTGAAGTTGACTACCTCTGCAGAAAGACCAATTCACCTAGCGGCCATTCAGTTTCACCCTCCTAGCTAGTGTTTAAAACCAAGATGGCTGCTAGGTATCGCCATCGAAGCACGATACATTAGCTGAAATGGATGGTGAGCAGGAGAGGGGACGAAAGTAGTCACTATACTGGCTTTAAGAGGACAGGGGTGGGGTGGCAATGAATCGCTGAGGAGTCAGTAGAGATTGAGCAACTACACAATACTTTTTAATCTCACCCCACTCATCCCCCACACCCCTCCAGACCCTCCTACTCCAAAGTGCATGAAAACACACACACACAAACACACACACACAGACACACACACACACACACACACACACACACACACACACACACACACACACACACACACACACACACACACAGGGTCAGGGCAGTTAGTGCAGGGCAGGAATCTGACCCCTGCCAGGAGTCCATCAGACTGGGATCTTGATGAAGACCATCCCTCACTTCTTGTCACCTAACTCCAAGTCCTCCCCCTCCTCACCCCCTCCTCCTCTTCCTCTCCTTCCCCTGTCCTCCCCCAGAGGCAAATACTCTGTGTCACTGTCGTACTGTCATTTTGGACATTTTTGTAGGGACCCTCCCCTCCATCACTCTATCCCTCTTTACCTTGTTCTCTCTCTCTCCCTCTCAATGTCTATATCCATCTCCACCTCTCCCATTCTTTATGATTCTCTTACTGTCTCGCTCTGTCTGCCTCTCTATATCTGCCTCTTTCTCTCTCTTCCTCTCTCTATCCTGTCTCTCTCAACACTTGTGCCTTAAGGCTATCTGTTTACCCCCTTCCTTGTCTCCTCTCTGATTGGATTTATCTCTATTCCTCTCTCTCTCTATCTCCCTCCCTCACTATGTCTCTCTCTCCTCTCTCTCCTCTCTCTCCTCAGTAAATTACATTGATGCTATTGTGTTCAGTGCACCTATGGCCACTCCTCCTGCATTGCCATTAAGGCCACGCTGGGAGTGGGACTGGACACTCTAGGTGTGTGTGTGTGAGAGAGAGATTGGTTGTGTGTGTGGGTGTGTGCGTGTGTGTGTGTGTGTGTGTGTGTGTGTGTGTGTGTGAATGAAGTATTCAATGTGTACCTGATTGGGTTTTATTTTTTCAAACACGTTCTTCAGAATTCAAAACAAACTTGACATTCTATCTTGAACCCCTATCTTGTCATTTAGAATGCTGTGTTTTGAGTGGGGAGTTTGCCCTTGGCCACCATAGAAATCCACACACTGGCTCGGCGCTGTGTTCTTTGTTTGCTGCTCCTTGCTGGTCGCTGTATTTCAAAAGCAGTTAAAGAAAATCCTTTGCCAAGCAATTATGAAGATATGTTCACTGAAGTGCTTTTCAAATCACCCTCGAGTACTCATGTGGAGAGTTTTCTAACTTTAAGTATTTGTGTTTTTCAGTAGATAGTCACCTGTACACTAATCTGGGTGATTTCAGACAACTTTCCCCAGTGCCTCACCTTCTTGAACACTTCATAGACGTGTGGTGGCCTCATTCCAATTGAAGTCCTTGCACACGTTTTTCCGACATTTTACTTATTGCCTTGTGTCTGGAATGTGTGGTGCATTGAACCCGCAGGTTAGAGAGCCGGTGAAATATAATTGGTAAAGGTAGAAGAGTAAAGCTCTCATCTAGTGCTGGGTACACTGCCTACCTCTCTTTCCCCCAATCTCTCTGTCTCTCTCTTTCCCTCTCCCTCTGTCCGTTTATATCTCTCGCCCCACGCTCCCTCCCATGTCCTCACCCCCCGGCCCTCTCCACACAGGCCTTGTATTTATTACCCTCTAAGTAATCACTTTGCTTTCTCTTTTGATAGACTGTTATTGCTCTAACTAGCTGAGGTCCCTATAGGTATTTGGAGGCTTTCCAGTTTTATTAGACAAAGGCCTCATTATTCAAAGCCAGCATTAAGAACACCATTAGATCCATTTGCCCCCTAGTCCCATGTATCCAGTTGCAGGCAATTTATATTATAGAGACACACACGGGCACACAAACACACACACACACACACACACACACACACACACACACGGACACACACACACACACAAATACACAAACACTTAAACACACACACACACATACACATGGACACACACTGGCACACTAGTATATGTTCAATGCAAATGTGGCCATTCCCACTTGCTAAGCGGTAGGTATGGAAGATATTAAAAAATACAACTTTTTGATGTAGAGAAAGGGAAGAGGCTCCTCAGAGAATGACAACAACGATTTCTGCTCTGCTGTTTCTATCTTATTGTCTTTGTGTTGGTTTTTACAATTACAAAAAAGATATGCAGTTGTTCACATCGTTGTGAGCCCAACCGTTTGAACTGTTGAATACGTTTTCATCTATCCTTTAATAGATAGCAGCTTGCATAAAAAAACCAACACTTAACTTAACCAGTTTGAGCCTGTTTGTGTCCGGCCAGCACAAAGAAACGCAAAGCTTTACTTGAACTATCAACCGAGAGATCAGAGAAGCCGACACAACTCTAACCTTCTCAGCAAAAAAAGAAACCCCACTCAAGGTGTCTCAGTTTAAATTGTCTTTGTTGCGGGTATAAAGAACAAGAACAAAAAAAGATGTATTCCTAGCCATCTGTGTGTGCGTCCAATATGACGCTCCCAGCTGCTAATCGATGGGCGCTTATTGGGTTCTCTCTCTGGTCAAATATCTCATGCCTCTCGTAGGCCCTGGGGCCCCAGATTCAGACTAATAACAAGACTTCCTGGTCCCCCGGGGTCCTCCCTAGATGAGAGGAGATGATTACTACCGAGACCTTATCTGATATTTGTGACTGAGAGTGAAGAACCAGATTTAAGAAAAAAAAAAAGGAAAACCGTTTATCAAGTTTAAAATAGTTCAGAAACCAATGTCTTTCATTTGGGGCATTAAATTATGTCGAAGGGGAAACAGCGTTTCTGGTTTGTGACTGCTATACTGATAAACAAAGGCAGGAGGAAACCTTTTGTTACCTTGTTAGCACATTTCAGCAAAGAATTAAGATAAATGTATAATTATATAATGTATCATGATTTATGATATATATATACTGTAAAATGTTGTTTTGGCGATGTTGTTGCCAAGTCTGAGATAAAATAAACAAAATAATAAAAACAAAACAATTCAAGACAAAATTTGAACCATATACTTGAACTCTTGACTTTTAATGTAAGCAGTGAGCAGTTACTCTCAGCCAAATACCATGTTTTCCTTGGCGAAACAACATTAAGGATGTAAATGCTGTGTCATTTTGTCGTTAAAATAGCTTACTAGCTTAATAGCTTATTCATTTAATCACATTTGCAATTGCATCCGCTTTTCAATTTATTATTTTGAACTTGCAATTAGCAACATAAATATACATTTTACAGTAGCTTGTGAGTGCATGCATGCAGTGGATTTGAAAAAGATTAATTGAAGCAGGAAATGCCATTATACAACATTTAATAGCTCAAAACATACCCTCAAATATTGGGCTTCAGGCACCAAAATCAATCAATACAAACTATTGTATATTGGTGTTTTAGTTCTCATATATCTGACTTTTGGTAGGAATTTCCTCGTAGTTTAATGATGTAGTTTAAACAGCATGCTTACGAGAGCTTAAGGAGTTAGGAGATGTATTGTAAGTGGCCAACTGCTACGCTGTAAAATAGAATAAGTTGTTAGTACTTTGTACAGTATGCAAACTCATTGCCTCGAAAAAAAAGTACGAGTAAATATTTCCTAAATGAATGTATAATGTTATATTATTAAATACACATAATTAAAAAAAAAATTTACGACAGAATTAAAACATTAAAAAAATTTACTTCACAAACTGGTAGTAAAATGGGCCAGTGTGTTAAACATGGCTAGTGCAATATAACATACAGTACATGGAACAGAACTGTAATACGTAAAAAATATGACATTTGAAGTAGTAAGTAGACAAAATGTACTTCACCAATGATTTGTCTTGTGGACCAGCCTTCTAGGCGTCTAGTGCAATTTAACATACAATACTGAAATGCTGTTGAACACATCGAATAACAAAGACAGCAGTATATGTCGAGTACTTCACAATCTGTCATTAATATACAGTTCATGTAAGAGTACTGCAATATGCATCAAAAACAATATTTTTAGCAGCATTTAAGATGGAGTCTAAGTACTTAACAATTGATGAGACTGAAAAACCTTAAAGCTGACTGACAACCGAGAAAAGCAGTGAATCTTAATCACAGATTGCCCTCCCTATATCCTGGAACATTCTAAAACGCTTAATGAAAACGTGTAAACGCATAAACGAAGACTTAGTGTAGTGGACTTTTTACTTTGACAAATCATGAAAAACATAAATTAAGTTGTGTGAATTAAATTAATTTTCACCGTTCTTATGGGCCCATATACTAGAAAAATAAAAAAATAAAATGTTACAGAAGTTCTCAAAGCTATTAAGACATCAAGTAAAGAATGTTCCTCTGTCCTGAAATGATGGACACCTGTCTATGTCATTAGATGTTTCGCCTGACAATCTTCCTCGATTATGGTCACCACACCAATTGTTATGGGCTCATGTGGACCGGTGTCCTGCAAAGAAACACATACACAAAGGTGATTAAAAAGGGATTTTGATCGTTTTTCAAAGCAAGTACATGAAAAAATCACACATTACACATTAAAGGAATAGTGATGCAAATAAAGCTAGTAATTGGGCCACATGCAAGA
>JACYXH010000559.1:715222-737722 GCA_026745465.1 Lota lota | reverse complement strand
TAGAAAAGTAGAAACACATTGTGCTGATAAGTGGCCCTTGGAGCTGGCGCTTCGTGGCACAGGAGAAAGGGAGGCACTCCCTCCTCACGCCTCTCCATCCCCCCCTCCCCCCCCCCCCCCGCCATCGCTCATTTCTTCTAACCCCTCCCCGATCTCCTGTACTTTGACATGACCAGAGACTCTCTGTCTCTCTGTCTCTCTGTCTGTCTCTCTCTCTCTCTCTCTCTCTCTCTCTCTCTCTCTCTCTCTCTCTCTCTCTCTCTCTCTCTCTCTCTCTCTCTCTCTCTCTCTCTCTCTCTCTATGAGTGTGTGTGTGTGTGTGTGTGAATGTGTGTGTTCACAGTATGACCATGTGTGTCTCCGTGTGTTTGGGTGTCATGAACTGTGGTCTGCTGTATGTGTTTGTGTGTTTGTGTGTATATGTGTATGTGAGTGTGACTGTGTGTGTGTGTGTGTGTGTATGTGTGTTTATGTGTGTGTGTGTGTGTGTTAAAAGTGTTTGGGGAGTGGGGGAGAGTTTTGGGATGAGGAGGAGAAGCTGGGGGGTGTAGAGGGGGTGAGGAGGAGGGATGATGTGGGAGGAAGCGGGAGAGGGTAGAGGGTTTGGACTCAGAAGGAATGACGGAGCTGTGTGTTTGCCAAGTCCTATTTGAGTGTACACACACACAATAGGGAACCTACTCATTATAAACAGAAATATTTAATGCGTGTACCCTTACCGCATACCGCCCCCTTACCACTCACACACACACACACACACACACACACACGCACAAACACACACATTTATGCGTGCATCCTTACCACATGCCACCTCCTTAACCATACACACACACACACACATGCAGACACACAGACACGCACGCACACACACACACACACACACACACACACACTTACATACATACACACACACACACAACCACAGAACCAAAGGACTAGAGTGGGGAGTCAGGGGGAACAACAAGTTCAGATGTAGTTCAGAGTTGAGGACCGCAGCGTGATAAAAGGAATGACAAGATGAAGACACATTATTATTGATTAAGTGTGTGTGTATGTCTGTGTGTGTGTGTGTGTGCGTGCGCGGGCACGTAGACACACAGTCTTTTGATGTGACTTGCCATGTTTTGTCGCAGATGATCTCCTTAGCTGTGAAATGCTTCTTGTTGTTACACACAAAGACACACACTCTCACACATTTTCCCCTTTCACTGTTTGTCTCCAAACTGCTCCTTCTGACTTAACTCAGAGTAGAGAGGGACCAGCGGACCACCTGAACAGACACACACACACCAACGTTTAGCCACAAAAACACCCCCTCTCTCCCCCCCCCCCCCACACACACACACACCCTCCCTCCCATACACACATCGGCACACGCACACACACACACACACACACACACACACACACACACACACACACACACACACACACACTCTTTCCCCTCCTCTTGTATTCTATCAATTTCTCTCCAAGTTTCTACCCCCCACCCCTGCACTCTCCCCCTCTCTGTCCCTCTCTCTCTGTATCTCTTCCTCCCCTCTCTCTCTCTCCTCCCCTACTGTCCCCAGCTCCTCTTGTTTTCCCATAACAAACGAGTGCAGAATTCCCCTTGACTTCCTCCTGGGGAATTCTCTTTACCGCCCCATCCTCCCTGCCCAGAAGGACTCCCTACTACGAACTAGCTGCTAACAGCTGTGGTGTAGATACACACACCCCCACCCCCACACACACACACACACTCAGACTCTGTCCGCAAAACAGAAACCACTGTTCAAAAACACGCCGCATGGCTCAGGGCGGGGACTCTGTCAACCTCCACATGCCCTGGGGGTCCTAATCCTAGCATGCTGGGCCCCTGTCTCCTGCATGTGAGCCAGTCCTGGGGCACCTGTGTCCTACATGTGAGCCAGTCCTGGGGCTCCTGTCTCCTGGGGATAAGGAAAGCCTGACTCCTAACACCTTTCACCTCTAACCCGTCCCTCCCTGACATGGTGCTTTTCCCAGAACCACAACAACTACTGGCATGCTCACTCTTTCTCTTTCTGTCTCTCTCTCTGTCTCTCTCTATCTCTCTCTTTCTCTCTCACTCACTCTCTCTCTTTCTCTCTCTCTCTCTGTCTCTATAAGGTTAGGATGGATAGATAGGGAGAAAGAGAAACAGAGAAACTGATGGACCAATCAATAGATAGATAGATGTAGATAGATAGATGGATAGATAGATGAATAGATGTATGTAGATATATGTGGATAGATAGCTAGATATATATATATAGAAAGATAGATGGCTACATGGATAGATGGATAGCAAAATAGATAGATAGATAGAAAAATGGACAGACAGACATACAGATATAGATTACGGAGAAACAGAAAGCAAGATGGATGGAGCGATAGATGGACATATGAGAGAGAGAGAGATAAAGGAAGATAGAGAGACACAGATAAAGAGAGATTGATAGACATAGAGAGATTGAGACAGATAGAAAGCGAGAGGGAGAGGGAGAGAGAAAGAGAAAGAGAAAGAGAAAGAGAATGAGAGAGAGAGAGAGAAAAGGCGTGTGTCTCACCCCATGGCGACGTACTGTGATCAGAAGATAATTGCTGGGCTCACGCTGCGACGCCCCACAGTCAAATGCAAAGCAGACTAAATTAAACCATGCTTCATTTAAATAGATGAAAAGTATACGGGCCAATGGGTCCCCTTGTTCCTCCCACTTCCCAGCGACATAGATATTATACCAGATCAGCAGAATCTCAATAGTCTGCTGGAGAGGGCCTTAGTAAGGGTGACAAGTGTTCTGCTGAGCATTGGCTTAGGGATGCTCAGTAGAGATAGTGTATGGATGCTATGTTTACTGCCGGCTTGTTAAGGGTTTCGTGTTTGTGTTTGTTTGTGTGTGTGGTTCTAAGGTAGTTCAGAGTCACAACTCTAGTCTGCTTTTGAAAAGCATGTTTGGGAGAACTAATCATGATTAACATTAAATTTAATGGAGAATTAGCACAGTGTTATTTAGAATCAATACCCTAATATCAAGAAGACATCGTTCTTGAGCGCAAAGCACACGGCCATGTCGGAACAGACACAAAATAAAGTTTTTATAATATCCGTGTCGAAACCGGCCCTAAACAAAGCCAGCGAAAAATCCTGCGTACATTCACGCTCTATGTGCTGTTCTCTGTTAAAACATTATGATTATATTCCTTCTTTGGGTCGCACTACAAATGTAAACCAACATGTGCCAATAAAAACTATTATACAACCCCCAAAAAAATTATGTAATGACACAAAATGTTCAAATTGCATTATTCTTTTATTGAATTTTGAGTACATTTTGTTAAGTTAAAAAATTAGGCACAGAATATTAAGTTGTGAAAATGTTGTGCTGCTTTGCAAGGCCAATACGAAGGATGTCAACAGCTGATGGTTGTTGGTTGGAGACACCTTGTCTGGATGCAGTTGAGAAACATTATCAGGTCCTTATCCCAGAACCCCCACTGCTTCTCCTCTCCACACCTCTCCTATTTTATTTTCCTCTCCTCTCCTCCTCCTTCTCATCTTTTCTCATCTCTCCTCCTCTCCCTTTATATCCTCTCCTCTCCTCTCTCTTCCTCCCTCTCCTCTTCTCTCATCTCCCCTCCTCTCCCTTTATATCCTCTCCTCTCCTCTCCTCTCCTCTCCTCTCCTCTCCTCTCCTCTCCTCTCCTCTCCTCTCCTCTCCTCTCCTCTCCTCTCCTCTCCTCTCCTCTCCTCTCCTCTCCTCTCCTCTCCTCTCCAGTGGGTCATTTTCTTGAAGTCTGTCAACATTCCTTTCACCAGGATACCTCTCCATCCGGTCCCAGAGGTGTGTGCATGTGTGCTTGCATGTGTATGTATGTATGTGTGCCCGAGCATATGTGTCTATTTTAATATGGTCACATAGACTGTGTCCTTATGTAAATGAGCCATGCATAATATGTTTATGACTATGGCCATGTGGTGTCTATATGTGTGCGTGTGTATGTGTGTGTCTGTGTGTGTGCGTCTGGTGTGTGTTTGTGTGTGTGACAGCCTAAAGGCCTTACCTCTGGTCACTTTTATTAAAGTGTGTTTTAATTTACTCCTGTGCTCTATTGTGCCTCTGGATCCGATCACCGCTCAGACACACACACACGCAGCCACCCACGCATGCATGCATGCACGCACGCATGCACACACACACAAACGCACACACACACACACACACACACTTATTCACACACACACACACACACACACACACACACACACACACACACACACTGCAATACCCCCATGAGACAGGGCTTATTAGCTCCACTCCTGTCTGTCAGTGTTGGGGGGGGGGGGGGGGGGGGGGGGGGGGGGGGGGGGGGTGTTATGAAGGGCTTCTGAACCACATTCCACAGAGTGGTTTGGTCACGTTGACTTGGGAGAAATGTTTCCAGCACGGTCGCACCGAGACACTCTCGCTGCCATAGAGATCCACCACTTTCACTTCCTGCGAGCGTGTGTGTCGTGCACACATACACATACTCATTTTCTTGCATGCATGAGCATGGTTGAACGTATGCATACGCACACATATGCACACACACACGCACACACATACACAGACACACACACATACACAGACACACACACACACATTTAATTTAATATACTTGCGGCTCTGTATAGACTCACAACCTATAGGCTGGCCATTTTATACCGGCCCCTGGTCATCACAATAAACTGATAACTGAACCGTGTTCTGAATGACTTTCCACATAACTCCTATTGGCTGCTTTGCAAGTGACAAGGTCTGCACGTAGCTACAGTATATCTCTATCTGCCACTGTCCTCCATAATTCATGGCTTCTGTCTATAAAGGGCCCTGAACAGTATTCCCTGACATGCTTCTCTTACAGCATTAAATATGGAGAGATGAGCCACAGTGGGTCTCAAAGGAGACCACGGCAGCCATGTTAGGGGCCCCAAGGTCTAGGCCTGTGATGCCGGGGCCTCGGGCCCTCAGCCCAGTATCACAAAGGAGGCTTGGGGGTACAGCTAGTGGGGCTTCTCTGTGAGCATGTGTGTGGGTGGGTGTGATTGTGTGAGTATGTGTGTGTACGTCACTGTCTCTATCTACTGCTGGTGACTGTAGTCGACTAGGAATAAGAAATGGAATGTGTTAGCACGCACCTTTTCTTTGAGGGGTGAATGTATATGTGTGTATGTGTGTATGTATGCACAGTGATTTTAACATAACCATAGAAAAATGGCTGGGCTTTAGCGTTAGGTTGATAAACTGCACTATCACCTCAAGTGCCCTTGTTTACATTTGTCGCTTTTGGGTATAGCTTGGGAAATGTGTAGTACACACACAGACACAAGGAGGAGGAGTGGAAATGAGGGAGTGAGAAAGGGGGGGGTGATAGAGAGGTGGAGGGAGTGAGAGATGGTGGAGGGAAGGAGGGATGGTGGCGGGAGGGAGGGACAGTGGAGGGGGGGGAGGGATGGTGGAGAAATGGCAAAGAGAGGGGGGAGAGAGGGATGGAATGAATGGAGGGAGCGAAAGGGAGAGTGAGAAATGCACCAAGAGAGGGAGGATGGGAGGACGGGAGGGAGATGGAAAGAGGCCTGATGATGGAGGGATGGGACGGAAGGAGGGAGGGTAGTCCAGGTCACAGCTGTAGGGGATTACTGCGGTGCCCGGAGCGGCGGAGCAGCTATGTCCCAGGAATGTTCCCTAATGTCCCCCCCCCCCCCCCCCATGAGACAGGGGGAGGAAGGGAGGAGGAGCAGAGTGGGAGGACAGGGTCCAGGGGCCATAGAGAGGTGTCCAGTGGCCCCGTTGTCCTGTGTTTTCTTATGCTGCACCGTGGGGCCTTTTCTGCTACACACACGCAAGCATAAACACACAAACGCACATTGCACACACGTACACGTACACACACACGCGCATGAACACACAGACACACACACACACACACACACACACACTCATGAACACACACACATGCATGCATGCACACACATACACACACACACACACACACACACACACCTTGCTTTCCGTGTCACGTTCTTTGTCTTGTGAGGAATGTGATTTATGGACAAAACATGAAGCGAATTGTGCGTGTGTGTGTGTGTGTGTGTGTGCGTAATTGCATGGTATCAGTCAGGAGTGCGCAAGCCATCATCCATCAAATTTCCCGGGCCTTGTCTAAAACATTGATCCGTTTCCATCTCATGATCGCTGGGCTATCTGCCCGTGCGCGTGGGTAAGTGCACGTTAAAGCCCCGAGCACTGTGCGTACTGATCAACACACACATTCGGAAGACAGATGGTGGTGACCTGAAACAAAACCATCAGAACTACACATACTTTTCACACAGCATGCATGGATCTTTTGAACGGACTGTCCCCCCATTCCCAGTTCCACATAGTCCAGTTCTCCGTGTTTTCAAAGCACTCATCTACTTGCCCGACACCTTGCTGTCAGTCCCGCGTCTCTCCCCGGCCTCAATGGTTGTCGGGGGCAACGCTCTCATTTCCTGGTGACACGTTCAATGGGGCGGCACTGATCCTCGCTGACGACTCGTAAAAGGGGGTGGGGGGAGGACATTTGGCGGAACGACGCGTCCGGCGTTGAGGTGTCGTGGGCGGACCTGTCCGTCCACGACACCTCAACGTTCATTCCGCTCATTTTGGAGAGAAAAATAAATAAAGAATTCCACCTGGTTTGGACGATTACCTCCGTGCCCGCCTGTCCTCCCTTAAGTCCTCTTCCAGCACCCACTTAAGGGTGATGCGCTAAACAAGGATGCCTCAGCCACCGACGGCTGGCGCTGTTATTAGGTGCTCCTGGTTTTGTTGACAGCTCATTAAAACGCCATAGTCTGCCATTCTGAGGGGAGTGAAGGAGAAGTGTGTGTGTGTGTGTGTGTGTGTATTGTGTGTGTGTGTGCATGTGTGTGTGTGTGAGAGTAAGGGAGAGGGAGATAGAAAGTGTGTGATATATAAAAAGAGATAGAGAGATGTCTTGCGTGAGAGAGTGCGTGGGATTGCATGCACAAGATAAATTGTGTCTGTGCGTGTGAGTGTGTGAGAGATAGCGAGAGAGGGAGAGAGAAAGAGATAGTAAATCCGTGTGTGAGGCAAAGAGAGTGATGCGTGTTTGTGTGATTGTGCATGTGTGTGTGTGTGATTATATTTTTGTGTGTGTGAGACTGAGAGTGTGTGGCTGCATGTGTTTGATAGCCTGTGTGTATTTAAAATATCAGACAAAAAAGGTGTGTTTTAAAACAAGTAGAAAGACAAACCCTTTACATTCCTCAGTGTAATCCACCCTGTGACTGGTGTGTCAAAACCCAGGCCTTGGGCTGCTGATTCACTGGTCTGCGTCACCATGCCACTCTCCTCCTCCTGCAGCACTCTCTAACCCTGCAACCCTGCCACTGTGAGCAAGCTGAGACACCGTCCCCAGCACAGCACAGGCCGGGCCAGGCCAGGGTGGGGTAGACCAGGGTGGGGTGAGGTGGGACTGCAGGCAAGCCAGGAGAGAGCATCTTCTTACTGGGACACAGGTCTCAACACATCAGCCATTCAGGACTCCCAGCAAGACTCCGCTGCTCCAGTTCAAACACAGGAGTTCATGGGATATATGAGTCGTCATGGATAGGCATGGATAGTACTGAATGTTATTGATCATTCATGATTTAATTGTATTAAACAAGTAATCAACGTAAGAGACATAGATGCTATGGAAATTATCATGAAACACACACACACACACACACACACACACACAAACACACAAAACACACACACACACAAACACACACACAAACTCACACAAACCGACACACACACACACACCACACAAATGCTCTCTCTCTCTCTCTCTCGCACACACACACACACACACACACACACACATAAACTCTCTCACATACACAACACACACACACACACACACACAGAATTTCTCGCTGTCATTAGCTACTGGAAGGCCTTCAATCGCGAGGTGATGTCATGGCAACCGGGGAAACAACCACGTCAGGTTCTCTAATCTTCACGCCTCCCCTCAACCCTGTGCTGCTTGTTAATCGCCAGGGAAACGCTTAGACATCTGCATTTGTTCAATGGACTGGCATGACCTGGCGCTTTCTTCCACACTGCTCCTTCATAACACAAAACACATCAAATAAAACTAAAAACAAAATGAGCTCAAAACCAAAAAACAACCACAAAAAATCACCTTTAATACGCAGCAGAACCAAATAGAAAACGAATGGTCACATGCCAGGTATTCACGGACGCTTAAATGGTAAAGGAGCAGGGCTTTCTGTGGTGCCAACTACCATGAATAAGTTGGAGGCTAATAAGGAATGTTAAAAGCGCTTGCTGCTATATTTACAGGGGTAATGATTAGGAGAGCAATGCAGTTTAGCGGGGACAGGGAGGGAGAGAGGGGAATGGTCGGATGCTGGAAGGCAAGCACGGGGTTTCCCTGGCAGTTCTCTAGGGGTTTAGCAGTTTCTTTTGTTTAAGGATAACTTTGGGATCTTTCAACCTGGACCCTATTTTCCCTTCATTTTGGGTCTAAGTGACTAATGCAGACACAAAATTGGTCCAGTATTGAGTGAGAGGGCTTCAGCTATTGCAGCCATGAATAGGGCAGCAATGTATACACGTCCTCTAAATGTACTTGTTGTTGCCACTGAACCCAGACACAGAGAAATACAACTTTTATATTTACCTTTCTCTTGATCCGGTCTATTTGTTAACATATATAACCAAGTCTCGTTCACAGAGAAGTCTCGCAAGATTTTAGTTGTTTCAGAAAATATCCTTGTTGTCATCACAATCTCAACCCTTCTTCAACCAAATCTTTTAGATAACACTAAGCTAGGCTTTCTGTAGTCCAACACAACAAATTCTTGCCAGCACTCATCTCTCCAACTCTCAGTCACGTTTCCACTGTTCTCTTCCTGCAACAACTCAACTCTTGCGAAAGAAAGACTTCTCCTTGAGTGAGAGTGCCGGCAAGGGTTTGTTGTGTTGGACTATGTTATCTAAAAGATTTCGGTGAAGGAGGGTTGAGATTGTAATGACAATAGAAATATTTCCTGCAACAACTCAACTCTTCTGAGTGCGAGATTTCAGAGCGAGACTTCTCCTTGGGCGAGACTTGTTCAGACACAATATCAAACGAACCGGATCAAGCGAAAGGTAAAGAAAACAGTTATATTTTTCTGTAGGGATCCTTTCCATAATGTTGTCAGACACTTATAATAACAATCCTAGCCTGTCAGTGGTAAAAACAAGCACTGACTGGGCGCTATTGCCTCATAGAGTTACATTGCAGCCTCGAGCGAGGCTGAAGCGCTCTCGCTGAATATTTGACCAATTTCAAAATTGTTGTCCGCATTAGTAACTTAGACCCAAAATTATGGGAAATAGGGTCCAGGTTGAACCCCCCCCCCCAAGTTATCCTTTAAGATACGCCTTCTTCCCTCTGCTACGCTAATGCTAACATGCACATTTAAGGGTTTATCGTTTTGTTGCTCCTTGGTATATCATAATTTGAATTGATCTAGACTGTTCTCCTGTTCGAATGGTTCCATGTTCCATATGTTTGCAGTCTATCTGTGTACATCCTCCAGCAAGATGTCCTGATCCCTACCTAAAAATGTTAAGTGTCAGCCAAATGACTAAATACAAGTAGGAAGAACCGTTAACCACTTTAATTTCCATATTTCAGCCATTGATGAAGTGTCCTTAATTATCAAAGCCACAGTAAGCTCATTCCAAACTCTCAGTGGGTTCAAACTGTGTTTGAGGTGTGCGCTGATAAACGGTTAATAATATGAGTGGGGGTCAGTAATGGCTCACATCCCCCCGTGAAGCTGAAGATGGACAGGCCTAGACCTTGCTCCTAGCACCCAGCAGTGGGGCCCCGCCACACCTCCACTGGCCCCCCATAAAACATCCATACCTTCATCTATAGGCGCTCAGCCATAATACATGTGATGTTGTGTGTGTGTGTGTGCGTGTGTGTGTATATGTGTGTGTGTGAGATATTGTGTGTGTGTGCCTGTGTGTGTGTGTGTGTATAAGTGTGTATGTTTGTGTGTGTGTGTGTGTGTGTGTGTGTTGTGTGTTTTGCAACCAGTCATTAAAGTGTAGCCAGGGTGTCACTGTGACCTGGTCACTATGTGGGAGGATGGGAGGGAGGGAGGGAGGGAGAGAGAGAGAGAGAGAGAGAGAGAGAGAGAGAGAGAGAGAGAGAGAGAGAGAGAGAGAGAGAGAGAGAGAGAGAGAGAGAGAGAGAGAGAGAGAGAGAGAGAGAGAGAGAGAGAGAGAGAGAGAAAGGTAACAGAACAACAAGGGGACAACAAGAGGAAATATAAGACTTCCCCTTTAACAAGATATGCCTGTATTCCTGTTTTTTCTTCTTCTAAGGAAACTGTGAACTGTGACACTAGAACTGTTTGGAAACCAAAATGAATAATGTATGAATTTCATGTCAAACATGAACAACTCATCCAACAAGCACAGACGTAAGGAGACTCACATATACACACACTGACATATGGACTATGGAGAGAGATTGGACTACTAATAAGGGTCAAATTGTTAAAGTTAACTTGTGTCTCGTATATTGACATTTTAGTGTGTTGAACTGTTGAATCTGCATGTGTGAATCAAGTCACGTGGGGAGTCATTGACGTAGTTTTAAGACAATCTTATTTTCTCTTTAAACACCGAGACAAATTTCACTCTGTGTCCGATGATCGATTCACATAATTGTAACTACCGATCGATGCGTGTCTACTTAGGTTTCTTCTTCTGTGGTGGAGTGGAGCATGTCAACCCGGCGCTTTCTGGTGTGGTGCCAGGGTACATACCCTCTGAAAGGTAGTGTACCCCTGGCGAATAAAAGCTTTATTTTGTTAGATGAGTCACGTGGTACTTTGCAAAAATGGTTGATAAAACTACAAGTCTAAAACAATGAATGAAACAATACACATGTTACTTTTTCATTTACTTAGGAAAAATCGAAGTGTAAGCAATGTGGCTCCACCTTCGCTGCATGATGCACCCACGCCCAGGGGCACACTTCCTATCTAGTCAATGAAAAATAGTGTGGATTGTTTAATCCATCGCTTCAGTCTTGTTGTTTTATCAACAAGGTTTGGCAAAGTAAAACTCATCTACCAAAATGTATGTTTTTATTCGTCCAGGGGCACTCTTCCTGTCAGAGGGTAAACGCTCCGCGTCTGAAACACCGTGAAATTTGCCTCGAAATTCACTTGATCCACAAATGCAGATTAAACAGTTCACAGGCCAATTTCACATTTGAGGCTGTGTTAAATCAACTAATGTGTGTTGACATGAAACAAATATTTACCTTTTTTGTATTTTTGCAAAATGTGAAAATAAGATTCATAAATGTGTATGTATTTGTACAAATCGTTGCACATTCATTCAAATGTCCATTTACAAGACACAAGTTAACTTTTACAAGACAAGTTGACTCCTATCAGTATTAATACTTATGAGACCAATCTCTCTCCATAATGGACGATTACAACAGAGGGGGAGAGAGTGTAGAGAGAGGGCCAAGCAGGGAATGAAGGGCAGATAAAAGAGCGAGGAGAAGGAACACAGCACGAGATGAGTCTGTGGTCTGGGGTGGAGGGTGTTTTCTAGGTGTCTGGCTGTAACAGCATGGCTCTCTACCCTGACACCTCCTCTCCTTATCATCTCTGCATTCCTGCACAGGGACACTCCCCCGACACACTCACACACACACACACACACACACACACACACACACACACACACACACACACACACACATACACATACACATACACACACATACACTTCTCCTCCATGCTGTGTGTGTGTGTGTGGTTGTTTGTGTGTCTAAGTGTGTGTGTGCAGGGGAAGGGGGAGTTTGAAATGATTTAATGCCATTTTTTGAATTTAATAAAGACCAAGGAGGGAGAATGGAATAAAGAGACAAAAGCAAGAGGGAAAATGCAAGAGAAAGCAGAGAGGGAGAAGACAAGGGGAGAGGGAACGTTTGTACAACACGTCATGTTCTTGTTTCAAAGTGATTCCTCCACTTCAGACCAGCCCCGTCTAACAGTCACCAAATAACTCTCAGTGATTTCCTGCGATTCAAACTCAACTCCCGACAGTAATGTAACACACACACACACACACACACATTTTGGTTTATTGTTTATTTTGCATTTGTTTGTAGTTTGTTGTTTGAAATTTTCATTAGCCTCTTTTCTTCATAACGAACTATGAATACATCTTTATTGTATCTCCTCTCAGGAGCTAAAGTCCCAGTCCGTACCAGGACTCAGACCCTGTGTGACCTGTTTGTGTGTGTGTATATGCGTTTGCGTGTGGGTGTAAGTGCGCATGCATGTGCTTAGGTGAGTGTGTGTGTGTGCGTCTATGTGTATGTATGTGTGTGAGTGTGTTTGTGTGTCTGTGCGTCTTTGTGTGTATGTGTGTATACGTGCGCATGAAGATGAGGTATTATTATGTGTGCTGAGACTCTCCCTTCGAGCTGAGAGATAGCTCTGCCTGCAATCCGTTATTAATAGACGCTGGAGGAAGCCGTCAGAGCAATGGAACTTGGAGAGCCTACTGAACGTTTTCTTTTTAAGCTGATCAATTTGTGATTCATCACTTGAGTCTTGGTTATAAGCACATTGGGAATCATGTCCGTAAGCGCTCCTGGAGTCACGTGAAGAAGTAGATCCAGTTATAGATAGCTTATACACACACAGCTCACTGAACAAATCCCTTCAAATTTAAAATCGATGGCAGCTATTATTTGTTTTTTATAGCGGAAACAAGAAAATTATGGAGGTCCAGTAAGTGGTTTCAATATTTTCTGGACAGTATTGTATTTTAGATATAACACTGTCCTAAACGCTCTCAGAGGTCAAGACCTAGTGTGTATATATCTGTGTGTATCTAAGTGTGTGTCTATGTGATTAACTGTGTGTGTGTGTGTTTGCATGTGTGAGTCTAAGCATGCGTCTCTCTCTCTCTGTCTCTACTTGTGTGTCTCCATGTGTGTCTCCATGTGTGTCTGCGTGTATCGCCATGTGTGTGTGTTGGCCTTTATGTTATGTCTGTGTGTCTCTGTGTGTTTGTGTGGGTGTGTGTGTGTCTCCATGTGTGTGTGTGTGTGTCTCCATGTGTGTATTTGTGTCTGTATGTGTGGGTGTGTCTCCATGTGTGTCTGTGTGTGTGTGTGTGTTTGCCAACCTCCAGTGCCCTCCCCTGTGCCCTCCTCTGTCTGCACGCCTGGATGCTAACCGCTAGTGAAGGCTAGCCAATTATCCCCAATCAAGCCCCCCTCCCTGGAACTGGCGCAGGAGGAAGCTCCCACTAGAGCTCATAGTAGTCATTATGGGGCACATCCTGACATTAACTTTCTGCTTCTCCTCCCTCTCCTTCTCCTTTTGTCCCTCCTTTTCCTCTTCCTCTTCTCCTTGTCCTTTTCTCTTCTTCTTCTTCCATTTGTTCTGGTGGCGTTTGCTTCTTGGGTTAGCCTTCTTCGTTTAGTCTTTTCTCGTTATTTTGATGGTTCTTTTGTTGCTTCTTTCTTTCTTTCATTCTTTCATTCTTTTATTCTTTCATTCTTTCATTCACTCTCTCTTTCTCACCTTCTCTCTCTCTGTTATCTCTACCGCTGAGTAAGCCCCCCCTCGTCCCTCCATCCCATAATACTCTCTCATAGGGCCAGACAATCAGACGACCAAACCAAAAGCACATGGGTGCTAATTCAAGCCTTCCTAATATGAGCGTGGAGGAAATGTGTGCCTGATGACCGGGCGGAGTGGAGCAGGTCGGCCGTGACGTCCTCATGCCTTTGTTTACACTTGATACCACATTTAAAATGTTGTCTGTGAGAGAGCGCGGGAGGGGAGTGTGTGTGTGTGTGTGTGTGTTGGTCATTCTGGATGTGTGTTTTTGTGTGTGTGTGTGAGTGTGTGTGTCTCAGGGACTGACTGTGTGTGTGTCTGTGTGTGTGTGTGTGTGTGTGTGTGTGTGTGTGTGTGTGTGTGTGTGTGTGCATTAATGTATGTGTGTGTGTGTGACTGTGTGTGTTCTAGTCCTGAGGGAGTGGAGTAGGAAGGTTGTGAATGCTGGCAAATGTCACCCCCATTCACCCCCTCCTCCCCCTCCCTAGAGACAGAGACAGATTGGAGTGAAATCAACTCAGGTAATTTACCAGCATAGAGACAGTGATTACCCCCCCCCCCCCCTGTTTCTCTCGCTCTTCCCTCTTTCTCGTCTTGTCTTTCCTCTCTCTATCACTTTTTCACCTCTATATTTCTCTCTCCGTCCCACATCTCTCGCTCTATCTATCTCCCCTCTCCTATTTCTTTCTTCATTTTCTTTCTAACTCTTTTTTACATCCTTCTATCTCTTTCCCTTTGCTCCCTTTTCTCTCTCTTTCTCTGCCATCCCCTTGTTCTCTGTATCTCTCTCACTGTTGTCATCTGAACACATCATCACAACATGGCTGTTTGTTTTTCTCACGTGAACCTCCAGTCCATCATTAACAACAGAGCGAGAGAGAGAGCGAGGCTGATTTTAAATGGTGTGATGTACACAGTTTATGGAGGCTGCTGGTGTGTGTGGTCGGTGTGGGAGAACAAACGGGTGGGTGCAGTTATGTTGTTGATGTGTGTGTGTGTGTGTGTGTGGTGACGGTGTGTGTGTTGTGGGGATGTGTGTGTGTGTGTGGTGACGAGGTGTGTGTGTGTGTGTGTGTGTGTGTGTGTGTGTGTGTGGTGACGGTGTGTGTGTGATCAGGGTGTGGTACCTGGAGGTTATCCTCAGCTCCGTCGTGTCGTGACAAGATCGGCATTAAGGCCTGAGAGCAGCGACAGGCCCTGCCCTCCTGCTGTGTGTGTGTGTGTGTGTGTTTGTGTGTGTGTGTGCGTGTCTGTCCGTACGTACGTGTGTGCGTCTGCACGTGTGTGTGTGTGTCTGAACGTGTGTGTGTTTGTGTGTCTGTACGTTTGTCTGTGTGTGTGTGTGTGTGTGTGTGTGTGTCCATACTTATGTTTATTTATGGGTTGGGTGACCCTGGGCATGAGCATGCGTCTGTGTGTTTCTGTAGGAGTGCGGGTGCGTCTTCCCATGCTTACATCTGTGTTTTCCTCAGTCACACCAGAGACATGACACCTGAGTGACACTCATCAGAAACCCTCCATGTTATGTTAATGACAGTCGGAGGAGCTCATTTCATTTCCATATATAGTAGTCATTCATCATAGACCACAGGACCTGGCCGGTGCCACAAACACACACACACACACACACACACACACACACACACACACACACACACACACACGCACACACACACACACATGCACACAACCACACACACACACACACACACACAAACACACACACACACACAAGATCAGCTTATCAATCACCACGCCGCTCCACAACATTTATGCAACATATTCCCACTAATAGATGTGTTTGACATTATGGGACGGATACGATCACGTTTAATGTGGGGACAGGAACCATCTAGTCCTTCAGGCAGTCAACAGTGTTTGACTCTCAGGCTTACGCTGTTGACAGAGAAAGTTAAAGATGTGAGATGGAAATAGATTGACAGTTGATACAGTGTGTACGGTTGTGTGTGTGTGTGTGTGTGTGTGTGTGTGTGTGTGTGTGTGTTTGTGTTTGTATGTGTGTGAGTATGTGTGACTATTCTGCATTGGAGAGTTTGGGACAAAGTACAGTTGAATCTCACTCTCTCTCTCTCTCCCCCTCTATTGTAAGTATTATGTGCGTCTAATATGGACACAACGTTGTTTTATTATTCCAAAACAACGCCGCTCTTTGGTGTAAGAAAAGACATCTCACATCTCAGATATGGGCTCAACTACACTCTGTCATGCGTCACACAGACAGACACAGACACACACACATACACACATACACACACCTCCTCAGCATCCCGTCGATCACCCAGTGCTCCTCTCCTTTGGCGCCTGGGATGACACCCAACAGCAACACCCTTCCACCCTCCACCCACCCCTCCCCCCACACCTCCACCCACCCCTCCCCCCACACCTCCACCCACCCCTCCCCCAGGGCATCGAAAATGTATGTCTCCACACGCTGGAAATTGAATCAAGCGGCATCAATCAAGACACCCTTTTTACCTTCCCTCCCCTTCCCTCCTCTTTCTTTTTCTTTCTCTCTCTCTTGTGTGAGTGTCCAGCAGTGTCTCTCTCTCATAGTGGTGAGCCCTGGTGCATACATTATGGTACAGAGGTTGCTTGGATGCAGCAGTGGTGAGTAACGTGGAAAGGACAGTTAGGATCTGAGTGTGTAAGTCTGAGAGGACTGGTCCCTCATTTGTGCACTGGGACCAGGTTAAACGGATACATGCACACACACACACACACACACACACACACACACACACACACACGTACACATCATACATGCACACACACACACCCTGATACTATTATCCTCCTCTCTGCTGTAAAATGAGTTTGCTCCAACTCCATTAAAACCCACGCCGCCACGTCCCATGATGCCGCTGTCCTATTTGCATGTGCCAGCGAGACACTCTCCGGAACGAAGAGGGTCTCCTTTCCTCTTCTCCTCCTCTAATGCTCCCCCCACCTCCTCCTTCTCCCACCCTCCCCCTCTGTGTCCCACCGGAATGCACCATAAGTGGGCAGATGACATTCACAGAAGAGAGAGAGCGAGAGCAGTCTGCTATCAAGTCTCTCTCTCCCTCTCTCTCTCTCTATGTCTCTCCCTCTTTCCCTATCCCTCCCTCCCTCTCTGCCATCGCCGCCCCCATCACGACTAATGGGGGGATATTGCGAACGACGCGAGCAAATCAGATACAAATGGGGACTAATTTGATTGACATCTGGGCCGCTGTCACCATGGCGGGTGCGGGCCAGGCGTCGGCCAGCCTGCCAGCGCCGGAGATGGACAGAGAGAGAGAGAGAGAGATAGAGAGGGAGAGAGAGAGGGAGAGAGAGGAGAGAGCGAGAGGGAGAGAGAGAGGGAGAGAGAGGAGAGAGAGAGAGGGAGAGAGAGGGAGAGAGAGAGAGAGAGATAGAGAGGGAGAGAGAGAGGGAGAGAGAGGGAGAGAGAGAGAGATAGAGAGGGAGAGAGAGAGAGGGAGAGAGAGGAGAGAGCGAGAGGGAGAGAGAGGGAGAGAGAGGAGAGAGCGAGAGGGAGAGAGAGAGGGAGAGATGGAGAGAGAGAGAGCGAGAGAGAGGGAGAGATGGAGAGAGGAGAGAGGAGAGAGCGACAGAGAGAGTGGGAGAGAGAGAGCGAGGGAGAGAGAGAGACAGCGAGGGAGAGAGAGAGAGAGGGAGAGAGAGAGACAGAGAGAGAGAGAGAGAAGGAGAGGAAGAGAGAGAGATAGAGAGAGAGATGGAGAGTGCTAGTTTGATTGCCACCTTAGTGTGGGTGACCATCTGAAAGATTTTTTTAAAGAGAAGTAAACCAGTAGTCTTCATATTCATTGTGTCATTGGCCCAGGAAAACGAACAAACAGGATGGGATAGCCTGTCTTATCTTAATAGGATAAGATTAGCTTAGATAAAATACGATAATCCAAGATGTACTTTATTAATACCAGATAGGACATTTGGCAAGGAAAAGTAGAACAGTAAAAGGTCAAGGGTCAAAAACTGATTAGCCATTTTTTTTGCTGCCTGGTGTATAGTTCTTTCTATAATCCCCCCCG
This sequence comes from Lota lota, assembly GCA_026745465.1. Classification (NCBI taxonomy): domain Eukaryota; kingdom Metazoa; phylum Chordata; class Actinopteri; order Gadiformes; family Lotidae; genus Lota; species Lota lota. The sequence continues at coordinate 719,932 of JACYXH010000559.1, read as the reverse complement.
CTCCCACACACACACACACACACACCCACACCCTCACCCTCACCCCCACCGCTCACCAGATTCTAATTGCGTGTGTCCTTCCTCTCCGCAATTTCTCCATTACCGCCACAAGAACACCGCTCCTCCCCAGCCAGGTTGCCTCATCCTCCCAAATATGGTCCTCTGTGCTTTTTAACCCTCGACTGGCCGTAGGCCGTGTGACGGCAGGGCACAGAAACGAGAGACGGACGGTGAAATTAACTGAGATTTATAGCAAACATTTCATTTGAATGCAAACATTCTGATTTGTGGTTTTAAGTGTATATATAGTGTATAAGTATATACATATATCTGTACATATATAAAAGTGAAACAAATGATTAAATTATCCTTCTTCGAGCACCAATATCTGCCTTTAACTACACAATGTTATCGTTGTCCTATTTCTTTCAGATATGGTTCCCTTTGTGTTCCACCTGTCTCTACTGTGTTCCGTAGTAAGTGATGCGGTTTAGCGTGCCGCCACTAGCTAGCTCTCATGCAAGCTCCTATGCATGGCACCATCGCGAGGGTGCTCCCTTGCTTGCCCTACACACGCCTCTCTTGTCACAAACAAGGCATGATTAATTTATATTACCAAGAAATGTCTTTCTCTCCCTCTGTCTCTCTTTCTCTCTCTCACTTTATTTATATCTGTGATGTGGTATGGGACCAACAGCGATGCCCAGGGCTAACGTTAGAGGCACCCAGTGCCATGAAATTCTAATGCTGGCTTTGTTGCTTTAAGACTTATATACACCGGAGTGTGGGCAACGTGACTAAGATATTTAATTGTATATATATAAGAGTATATAAGATGATTAAATGTTTTGGTGTGTGTGCGTGTGCATGTGTGTTTACAGACTTGAGTATTTGCATAATGTAAATGCACCTATTGTATAATGCATGTGTATGTGGTAATGGTGTCCATTTCTCGGTGTACTGAACTCTTAAACCTCCAGCCAATCACGATTTTGTTTCCTGTAACATGAGCCAATGGGATCTCTCATAAGTCTTAATTAGGTCAGACAACAGTTGCCACAGGCACAGCTATGTTTGAAAAAGTTAATTGTTGAAATGTACATTAACGCTATTTTACTTAATTCTTTATACTTTACACTTTCATAGTTCCAAGAACCATGAATGATCTGTGTTACAAACATATCTTTACCTTTAAGGAAGTTTAACAAAAACTTGAAGCCTTTAACCTCAACTCACGATGTCACCGTCGTTAACGATCAGTGCCTTCAACAAATGAATTACTTACGACTCACATTCCCTGTTTAACTACAAGCCCACAGGTAAGTGGATTGCATTCAGGAACTTTCCAGAAAGAGTATTAGACTGTATTCATCTTTGTCACTCTAATCATGTTCAAAACGCATACAACACTTTTTAAATTCTTAATTTACCCAAGTTAATAGAGAGAAATGAGGGAGAGAGAGGGTTGGAAAAAGAGAGAAAGAGGGAGGAGGGACAGAGAGTGGGAGAGAAACAATGAGGGGAAGAGAGAGCCAGTGAGTGTGCGAGCAACCGAGAGAGAGAGCGAGAGAACGGGAGGGAGAAAGAGGGCAAGAGACAGAGAGAGAGAGAGAGATAGACAGAGAGAGACAGTGAGCTTGAGAGAGAGAGGGTGAGGGAAAGAGACAGGAATAAAGAGAGTGGGCGAAAGAGACAGACGGAGTCCAAGGGAGAGCGAGAGAGACACACACACACGTACACCCACACAGAGAGGGGGACTGTCCATTAGCCGCTCATGGGCGAGCCTAAGGAAGCCCTCTGCTCTCTAATGGCTTCTTAGCTATAATTGCTGCTTCTACTTTCTGCTCTGTTCCTATTCACAGCTACATGACACACCGCTAGCCGTGGCCACCGCTCCGCTCTGCCACCGCCTAATGCTAGCCGCTGTGCCAGCGCTAAGAGCTAGCATTGGTTTACAAGTACATAAAAGAGATATAATAGAGAGGGTGGGTGGGTGTAAAGGGTCCAAGCAGAGACAAGACTGAAAAGAATGGGGGTCATTATTGCTGCATCGGTTTATTTCTGCCCTCTCTCCTCTGGCCTACCCCCACCCCCCCCCCCCCCCCCCCCCCCCCCCCCCCCCGCTTCCTGGACCTGCTGGTTTTGTGAATGCTGGAAGTTAGAGGAAGAAAATGTGCTTTCTGTCTAGGCTATTATGGTGCTTCGCGTGTGTGTGTGTGTGTGCTATAAGCAGTGGCCCGACATGCGCTGAATAACTACCATGACAGCGTAAAGGTGGGCTTTCTTTATCCGGAGAAACCCGGCGAAGAGAAGAAGTGACATCCATCGCTGGAAAGATACGCTGTTGTGCTGCATGTGTGTGTGTTTTTGTGTGTGTGAGGGATGAATGGAGAGTCTCGGAGGGCCCTCGTCTCTGCCCAGGTTAATGGAAACCATTATCACACACAGCCACTCTGTCTGTACAATCAGAGCTCTGCTCTCCAAGAGAGGCACTTTGTCACACACACACACACACGGGCGTGCACAAGGATACACACACATACACATTTGCATGCACGCACACACAGGCACACATGCATGCACACACACATAAACTGAGGTGAACAAACACCTACTCACACACAACCTGAGGTGAACACACACACATACACAAACTCACTCCTAAACAGTCACACACAACACACACACACAGACACACATATATCCACACACACACAGTCACACACACAGCTTTATTTCCAACGGTACAAGATGCTCTTCAGCCGGGGATGAGAGGCTAATTGTTTTAGCATGTAGCTGTCACTCTCATTGTGAGGACTAAGCCACGTTCTGGGAGGTCATTATTCTTCGGCGAACGAGCAACTTTTGTTGTGCGCTGCCTCAGAAAGTCCCCCTTCGCCCCTCCTACAACTGTTCTGTCGAGCACCACTGTTGCTTCTGCATTCCAGACCTGAAAATGCTTTCATATCATCCCTCCAGTGTGGCCCGCACACAAACACTTTTCCCTTTTATGGTCGTTTTCTTATGGAAAACAACTGCCGCGACACAGGGCCTTTTGCTGCGCTACATTAGCCGCCAGGCACGAGCTTAGCATCAAACATTGTGCATATTTCCAGTGCATCCAGGGAGCGTTCAGACATGCCAGCCGCTTGTCACAGTTGCTTACTGTGGACAATCGTGGACAGTTTTGTTCCGTTCTCTTCGTGCCACTGAGCAAAATGTCTATAACAGGTCTTCAGAAAGTAAATATTATCCTGAAACAAGTACACAATTGCTAAGAGAAATGTTAATAATGGGGTGGCCAGATGCTCTGTCCGACTGTGTGACTGTCTCTCCATCTGTCTGTCTGTCTGTCTGTATCTCTATCTGTATCTATGTTGCTCTGTCTGTCTGTCTCTCTGTCTGTCTGTGTGACCATCTGTCTGTCTGTCTGGTGTCCATCTGTCTGTGTGTCTTTGGCTTGATCCTGTCTGTCTTAGTTTATGAAAATCAGAAACAATACAATCCATTTACCATTTGTACTGTATATATGATGTACTTTATTAAACCCAGACTAGAAATTAAGGATTTCTAAAGGATATACAGAGAGAGAGGGAGACAGAGAGGAGAGAAACAAGAGGGATATTCACATGTGAGATGCACAAGTCATTGAAGTCTTCCTATTTAAATACACATTTAATTAGATCAAATATTCATTTCAGCATAACATATGGATTCCCATGGCATGACCTTGTGTTGCTAGACATGAACTCATAAACTGTGTACAAGTTGAGCCGAGCACTCTGATTCAGGCCATATGTGACCGCACATGTAAACCATCGCCATCCCAGTGATGGACCAGAGACATCGTGTCGTTGTGTGAGTGTGTGGGAGAGAGAGAGAGGGAGGGAGAGAAGAGAAAGAGAGAGAGCGAGATACATAGAGAGAGAGATGGAGAGGAAGAACGAGAGAGGGAGAAGGGGAGTGAGAGAAGGAGAGATGGAGCTAGATAGGGAGAGAGAGAGACAGAGAAAGAAAGGTAGAAAGAAAGAGTGAAAGAGAAAAAGTAAGAAAGATTGAGAGAGGAGGAAGAAGAGAGAGAAATGGGAAGAGAGAGTGAGATAGAGAGAGAAAGAGGTAGAGAAAGAAAGAGCCAGAGATAGAGAGATAGCCACATCTGTTCATTTATATGTTTATGTATGGACACATGCCACTGTCTGCTTGTTGATCCTGTTTGAATCAGAGCAGAGATGTCCCAACACACACACACACACGCGCGCGTGTGGCGTGTCCTGTGCAGTAACCCGTGGTTCCATGTAAACAGTTTACAGTGACTTCCTCCTGGCTGGTGTGAGGCCAGGGCCGCAGCGTCAGTGTTGTGTTCTGATAATCCCAGTGTTTGGGCGATGCTGGCGGCCCCCACAATCACACTACGTACCACACGTTCTCAGGGTTAAGTGTGCACGTGGGTGTGTGAGTGTGTGTGGGAGAGCCATGTGTGTGCGTGTGTTTGTGTGTGTCAGCGTGAAAGTGGGAGTGCGTGTGTGAGAGTGTGTGTTGGTGTTTATGTGTGTGTGTGTGTGTCTTTGTGGTGTGTTTAAAGCGCACTCTTTCACACTCCTAGAGAGGCCAAATATATACGTGTAAACCCTTTCTCCTACCACACACACACACACACACACACACACGCAAACACACACACACACACACACACACACACCAACCCTTCAG
>JACYXH010000559.1:700222-710222 GCA_026745465.1 Lota lota | reverse complement strand
ACATGCAAGCACAAACGTATGCACGCACGCACGCACTCACACACACACACACACACACACACACACACACACACACACACACACTCACACACACACACACACACATTCACACACCCATAAGAAATCACAAAGACACACACACTAAGCACACAAGCACATAATCACTGCTCCAGTAACCACTCTGTCTTCAAAATGGTTTTAATGCCTCTCAACACTCACTTGGAATGGCCCTGCATTTTTTCCCCCATGAATCCTAACGGGGGCCAGACGGCAGAAGGACCCCAGAATGTGCTGGCTGCCGAGCTGCCTGACTCATTTGCAAGCGTGCCTGGGCCCTGTGTCTGTGTAACCTTGGTTTGCTCTCTCTCTCGGTTTTTTAATTCCCCCCTCCCCGACTGCACCGTGCGGTCCCCAGCTTAGTCCTGCTTGCTGTGTCCCCTGGATGGACTGGTGGGAAAGTGGAGGGAGATACACATTCTCGCTCTCAGACCAACACAAGAGGTATAATTTTGCTGTTAAATATCGCAGCCGTTCGGTGGGATTTCTGGATGAGAAAATAGACAAAACTCGGAGCTGCGATACATTTTGAGTCAAGCCAAGTCAACCGTATTTGAACTAATATTATGATCACACTCCTCTGGAATGGAGTGGCAGCACTGGCCATGTTGGTTATAACTAGTGCTGGTATAATATGATGACTACTATGTTCTAGGTTCCACTTTCTACATTCTCCTTTCTATGTTCTATGTCCTGGTTCAATGTTCTATGTTATACGATCAATATTCTATGTCCTGGGTTCAATGTTCTACATAAAATGTTCTTTGTTTTATCTTTTACGTTTTGTGCTCTACGTTCTATGTTCTATGTTCTATGTCCTGGATTCTACATTATATGTTATACCTTCTACAGTCTACCCTTCTACCCTGCATTCTTCTATGTCTTGGGTTCTGGGTTCCTTGCATCCAACAGCTGCTGTTGCCTTCACCGTTGGCTTCTGTGCTCTACAAAGATGTATCCTTCCTCTTTTCAATCCATCCCCATTTTCTGCCCTAGAATCCCAGATATTTGTGGCCGGGGCCATGGACAGTTGGTGGTTTCTGGGCTGGTGGTGTTTCTCTAGTATTAAGTATCTGGTCCTTCACCATAATAGAATAAGAGGCTTCCCTGCCTCCAAGTATCCGATTCCAGAGAATGAAAAAAGAAAAGAAAGACTTGTGTGTTTCCAATATTTTCAAGGTCTCCCTTGAGTTTGGTTGGGTTTGGGCTCGGATGATGTGCAGTAGGCTCTCCCACTACTGTATTTGTAACGGTTGAAGGGCCAACGGTAGGCTAAAGGATTGTTTATAAATGCGTATGTGCTTCAGCCCACATGCCCAGCCCGCTCATCATTATGTCTGTTAGCCTGCTCATACACTCTCTCTCTCTCTCTCTCTCTCTCTCTCTCTCTCTCTCTCTCTCTCTCTCTCTCTCTCTCTCTCTCTCTCTCTCTCTCTCTCTCTCTCTCTCTCTCTCTCTCTCTCGGAGTACAGTCTATTCAGGGTGTTCTGTCCGTCTGTGCGTCTGTGTGTCCCGGTGTTTGACTGTCCACCGTGTCACAGCGCTACTAATGGCCACTGCTGAGCCAGCCACTTTCCAAATGACAATCTGCTGCGTTCGATACTCCTTCCCTGCAGCACCTCCCCCTCTGCTACATCCCCCAACACACACATACACATGCACACGCATGAACACACACACACACACAGACAAACAAACACACACACAAACAGACACACACACACACAAACACACATACAGACACAGGCACACACACACCTGCACAAAAGCTACTAAACACACACACACACACACACACACACATACACACACACACACATCCTGATCTTGTCATCTTTGATGTGCTGTTACCAGTTCTGTTACTCTTCCTACTGGATGAGGAAGATGTTCCAGTACTTTAAAGATCCACGTTCTAAAACATTCCTCCGTACAGTGTTCTCTCCTTGTTATAGTGGCAGCTTGGCAAGTACTATTATTAATCCCTTTTTACTCAATCTTTATTTTTCTCTGTCACATAGTACATGTTTTTGTTGTTGTTAGCATCTGCCTGTGTTATTGTGAATGATTATGTGCTTGTGGCTTGTGTTAGTCTGTGTTACTGTGTTTGTGTTTGTGTTTGTGTGTGTTTGTAGGTGAACTGTGTACTGTGTGTGTGTTTATGTGTGTTTGTGTTTGTGTGTGTGTGTGTGTGTCTGTGTGTGTGATTCATGTAAACATATGAATCATCATCATCATACTTAAGAGCATGCTTATGTATGTGTGTTTGAGTGTATGCATGTGTGTGTATGTGTGTGCGTGTGCATATGTGTGTGAGTGTATGCATGTGTGTGTGCATGTGCATGTGTGTGCATGTATGTGTGAGTGTGCATACAAATGTGTGTGTGTGTGTGTGTGTGTGTGTGTTTGTCTGTGTGTGTATGTGTGTGTGTGTGTGTGTGCCTGAGGCAGTATATCTCCTCCAGGTTGGTCATAAGATAGATCTGTGCTAGGAGGAGTCCAGCAGCCAAATGCAGTTTGGCTGAACTCTGACGTGTTCAGCCGTGCCAGAGCCTATACTGGACCGCATCTAAGACTGATCATGCTGCTCATAGATGCCCACTATGAAGCTGTCATGCATCAAGAGACCCAGAGACCCAGCCCCATGAACCCAGCCTCTGGATCCACGGACTGGATCCAGTGGCTGGGTCTTTTGGCTGGATCTCTTGGTCTTTCAATACTCTGCTTGCCACTCATGTTCAGTTCATATCGAACCACTTCATGAATCCTCCAAGGCCAGATTGCAACACCTATATGTTACAAACACAAGCATCCATCTTGTCCATCTCTCTCTCTCTCTCTCTCTCTCTCTCTCTCTCTCTCTCTCTCTCTCTCTCTCTCTCTCTCTCTCTCTCTTTCTCTCTCGCTCTTTCGCTCTCTCGCTCTCTCGCTCTCTGTCCTCTCCGTCTGTACTGTATCTATTGTTCAAATTGTATGCAATGAACATACGTTTCTGTACAATGCACATGCATATACACATACATACACACAAACACACACACACACACACACACACAGACACACAAATATGCGCACACAATCACACGTAGACACATACACATACACACACACACACACACACAAAACACATATACACACACACACACACACACACACATGCAACCGTGCAAATAAACAAATACTTATGCATAACCATGTAAACACAAATACAAACATGCAAAAATGCCATTTGGACCATCTCCTCTTCTCTATCTATAGGATTTGGACTGTGGCTGTCTGAGATATAGCGGTGGCCACGTTTTGGCACGGGCGGCTCTTAACTGGATTGCTGTAATTATTCATTGGGAGACTGATGCCTTCCAGGGGCAGGTGATTGATTAGGTTTGATATGCGATTGGGTGTAATCTGTCTCAGACCGCGGCTCCTTTCCAAATTGGCAAGAGTGATAAAAACACAGAGAAACTTATTTGACAGAATACGAGGAAAAGACAAGAAAGGAAAAAAAAGGAGGAACCATTGATTGAGGACCCGGGGAGCGAGGTGGACACAGGAAGGAAAGAAAGACTGCAGGAAGCTTGTGTCACATGTCTTGTGGTGGCTTTTAGCACACACACACACACACACACACACACACACACACACACACACACACACACACACACACACACAAACTATCAATCTGAAAGCAACAACAACAGCAGCAGCGGGCTGGCCATGTTGTTTACCATTAAGCCAGCTTCAAGTAAAAATTAACCATTACATCACATTCTCAGTACGTCTTCTGATCGTAATTACCATATGCTTCTATTAAATCTTTGTGTTTTCCTAGCATGTTTGGGGTGGATGCATGTTGTTTTAGCATGTTTCTACTCTTAGCCACACAAACGAGCTCCCTGTAGTTTGTCTCATGTTCGACTAAAGTGAGTCTTTAGAAAGGAGTCTCTGGTTTGATCATGTGATCATCGTTGAACTTCAAAGGCTCTGATTACGTGGCTTGTGTCCTAAAGGTTTGCTGGATACAAACTCCCAGCCACACACACACACACACACACACACACACTCGCTCACGGTCATACACTCTTTTTCTCACAGTCACACACAAACTCTCTCTCTCTCCCTTTGTCTCTCTCTGTCTCTCTCTTTCTCTCTCTGTGCCAGTGTAGACCCAGGAGGTCTCTCTGTGTGTTAATTAAAGAAGGCTCCACTGCAATTAGAGGCTTTGACAATGAGCATAGACTATGCGTTGTATGTGTGTCATCACAGTCATCGCGGCCAATAAATAAGTCAATATGAGGGGGGAATGGCTAAGCAGCTTCCCCACAGAGTTGACAGCACCTATCTACTGTTAGTGTGTGTGTCAGCATAACAAATAGGCAGGTTTTATTTTGTACCTGTAACCGCTCGTGTGTGTATATCTTTGTGTGTATATATGTGTGTGTGTGTGTCTGTGTGTGTCTGTGTGTTGGTCTCTGTTTGTGGGTGTGTGTATGTGCATGTGTGTGTGCGGTGTCTGTCTGTATGTGTGTGTGTGTGTGTGTGTGTGTCGGTCTGTGTTTGTTTGTGTGTGTGTGTTTGTATATGTGTGTGTGTGTGTGTGTGCATCAATGTGTATGTGTGCCTGAGTGCACGTGTGTGTATTTATCTCCATGTGGAAGGGGGACAGGGAGTGAATGCGTGGTGGAAGGGGGATGTAACGACGAAAAACAGAACCATGGTCTTGCCACCTTCTCCCCCATCCGAGGATGTGCCCAAGTGGGTCCACGGTCACTTAGGACAACCTGGTCTTGATTTCCTCCAGACCGGGCCAGAGCACAGGGTCAGATCCCTGGCTCTAATGACTCAGGAGCGGCCGGCGCTTGTCCTCCGACATGTTCCAGTTCCTGTGTTCCTGCCTAACAAGGCAATCAACATGGCACTCGATTCCCCACGGACTACCCCCCCCCCCCCACACACCGCACCCCACCCCAACTCCTCTCATCTTCATTGGTCAGGTGGCTAGGCTTGGAGTTCACAATCTCATCTTTTATTTGTTGGTTCGATAAAGGGTCACTTGGAACGGCTGCCGTCCATCAATCCTTCTGTCAGCTCAGTGTGTCTGTCTGTTGCATCATCATCATCATCGTCCTCCTCCTCTTCATCCACGGTCCATGGATTGCATCAACAGGGACTCAGTGACTTGGTGTGATGTACGTTGACACCTGGTGTTCTCCTGAACACCATCACTGGGAGACACACTGGGGGGGGGGGGAACATGGTTTCATGTTTGAAACCATGAATGTGTGAGTGCTGGATATATCCGTGGCAGTGTGTGTGTAATGCATGTGATGTGTGTGTGTTGGATGCATCTGTGTCAGTCTGTGTGATGAATGTGTGTGTGTGTGTGTGTGTGTATGAAAAACTGGGCGCTGGTGCTGACACATACACACACACACACACACACACTTTTTTGTTGTTACATCCCCCTCCACTACACATTCACTCCCTGTCCCTCTTCCACATGGAGACAAATACACACACGTGCACTCAGGCACACATACACATTGATGCACACACCCACACACACACATACAAACACCCACACACACGCCCACAAACAAGCACAGACCGACACACACACACATAGACACACCGCACACACACATGCACATACACACAAACAAACAGAGACCGACACACAGACACAAACACACACACATACACACACACATATATATCCACAAAGACACACTCACACACACGAGAGGTTACAGGTACAAAATAAAACCTGCCTATTTGTTATGCTGACACACACACTAACAGTAGATAGGTGCTGTCAACTCTGTGGGGAAGCTGCTTAGCCATTCCCCCTCATGTTGACTTATTTATTGGCCGCGATGGCTGTGATGACAGGGCCACTCACACTCAAAAAGCCTCCCCTGCTCCGAGATGTCCCTTCAAGCGGGCGCGTAAAAACTTTAAGAGCCCCGGGCCTTGGCTTGATGATTTTGACGCGGGTTAGCATGTAGCAGAGTTGTCAGGTTCAGTCAGGGGGCTAACTGTTCTAATGCCTTCCCCCGCCTGCCTTGAAATGTGTGTGTGTGTGTGTGTTTGTGTCAGAGTGTGTGTGTGTGTGTGTGTGTGTGTGTGTGTGTGTGTGTGTGTGTCAAAGTGAGTAGAAGTGTCACTTAATAATTTAGTTCTTGGTTTTCGTCCCTCTCTCTATATTCATCCTTTCATTCACAGCCCTTTATGCTTTTAGTCTGAGATCGCTAAGGACATCCTGCTCTCTTTCTCTCTCTCTCTCTCTCTCTCTCTCTCTCTCTCCTCTGAGCAATGAGATGGATACACTCAGGTGACAGGATGTGTTTTAGTATCAGAAAGTAGGAAGCTCTATTTTTGCGAGTGAAGAGTCAAGACATTGGACTAACTTGTTACAACAAAACCAAAGTAAGGATTAGGGTTCAGTTTTAAGGAGTTAGGGTTAGAGTGGGTTAGGGTGGAGGGTTTAGAGTTAAGAGTTACGTTATTGAGCCAAAGTTAGATGTTAGGGCTTGGGTTTAGGGGATAAGGGTTATATTTTAGGTTTAGGTTTAAGGGTTTGAGTTTTGGGTTTAGGAGCTTAAGGTAAGGTTCTCGATTTAGGACTTAGTGTAGAGAGAGAGAGAGAGTGTGTGTGTGTGTGTGTGTGTGTGTGTGTGTGTGTGTGTGTGTGTGTGTGTGTGTGTGTGTGTGTGTGTGTGTGTGGGTGCATGTTGAAAGATCACTCAACAGTCTTCCAATGCCAGTGTTGTCCTACATACTTTAATATGAATTGATATAAACTCACTAAAACCACTCACAATGAACGCTTTGAACCCCTATGGCTGGATAATCATTTATTTAATAATCTGTGATACTTCTTTTTACATCCATCTGCCCAGTTAGGGTCTCCAGCTCTGTGGGATAATATTCAATCATTGAGGTTTGGAGGAAAATGAGGGACCACTGGTATTCAAATCAGTTGTTCAAACTATTCCACCATGAGGAGCAAAGCAGCTTAGAACTTGCATGGCGATGAGTCTAGTCTAGTCTAAAGAAAGTAGCATTAGTATAGTCTTCAGAGAGTAGACTAGACTAAGATCATAAAATAAACAAGATTAGATAAGTTTAAACAACAGTAAAAATGACAAGACTCTAAAGTGAATTTAGCTAGATTACAGTTGACTATAATATACTTTTCTAAACTAGACTACAGTAGAGACTAAAACCCTGTGCACGTCTTTCTCGTGTTCCCTGCGTGTCCTTGTTTGGTAGATTTGCGTCACCTGTGTTGATTACGGATTCTGTCCACCTGTGTCCTTGTTAAATTGCCCCGTTTCTGCTCCTCATTGCCGGGTGTTTTTCTTTCTCTATGTGTTGGTATTCATGTGTTAAATATATTCCTGGTGTTTCTCTGTGTTGGATCAACCGGCCCGTTGTCACTTTGTAGGAATATTTTGTCAAACCTTCCTCCGTAGAGCTTTCACACTTGTGGAGATTTTTAAAAAGCTGTGTATTCGCGTGGACATCTGAAACTGATATTTCTGAAAACAGTGACATCATGGGCTCAACTCGCGCGTGTCAATTGTTTTTATGTTTCATGTTTTATTTGAGTCGCATGACTGCAGTGCTCCATGGGTACGGTTGGAGTGGCCACAGCGGGATCCAGCGAGAAGCTGTTTGTTTTGGCCACACGGCGCGAAGGGTGTTTGTGTGTTTGTCGCACAGTTAGCGGTTTGTGTTGCTTGTCATGTTTGTGCCGTAAATAAAAGCCTGGGCTGGCTTGATGCATAACACATGTTCGCCGTTCCGACCTCCTTCTCCCAGGCCTTGGTTCCTTTCTGTTGTTTGTGTGAGGGAGAACTCACTCAGATGGTACACAGCAGGTTTTGGACATGCCAGGCCCCTTGTGTGTGTGTGTGTGTGTGTGTGTGTGTGTGTGTGTGTGTGTGTGTGTGTGTGTGTGTGTGTGTGTGTGTGTGTGTGTGTGTGTGTGTGTGTGTGTGTGTGTGTGTGTGTGTGTGTGTGTGTGTGTGTGTGTGTGTGTGTGTGTGTGTGTGTGTGTGTGTGTGTGTGTGTGGTCATTGGTGTTCTGTCTGACATTAAAAGCAGTTGTAGGCTGTGGACGGTTGGGGAGGTTTGGCTGGTGCAGGGTGGGTTGTTGCGGTTTCGTTGGTGTGAATGTTGGGCACACGCACAAGGTTCATCCACGACACATGTTACAGACATTAAAAGGACGGGATTGGTCTGAACACACACACACAGACACTGGGGATAGTATGCCTCACTCACTAAGCCACACAAGACACCAAAAGTACAGCTTGGCTGCAGACTTCACTTCATACTAAGTCTGACCTTACTTGCAAAATTCGTCTGGATTTCAACCCTTTTTTCATCAAAATGATAATACAGTAACAAGCCCTTTTTATCTGCCAGTGTAGTTAGAGAGATAGAGAGATACATATACAGAGAGGACAGAAAGAGAGAGAGAGTAGGAGAGATGTGAAAAGAGAGAGAATGGGAAGAGAGCAGAGTTGTAGAGAGAGGTAAAGCTACATTAGTCAGGTCAGAAGAGCTACGTCCAAAGCAGTGAATAAAGGGAGGAGAGCAGCCGTGAGTGAAGAAGAAAAAAAACAAGAAAGGACAGGAGAGGAGAGGGGAAGGAAAGTATAGAGGAGAGGAGTGGAGAGGAGACACCCCGTAACTAAGGACCCTGTCGAAAGCTTCGCCACAGCTCGGGGCTGGGCGAGGATGGTGTGTGTGTGTGGGGGATGTGGAGGGAGGCAGGGCTGGCAGGGGTTGCCACGGTAGCGTTCCGGATGGGCAGCCGGTCTCCTCTCCAGGGGATGATGGAGAGGATGAAGGGGTAAGCGCTACCAGTGTGTGTGTGCGTGTGTGCGTGTGTGTGTGTGTGTGTGTGTGCGTGTGTGTGTGTGCATGTGTGTGTATGTGTGCATGTGTGTGTGCACGCAGGTGCATGCGTGTAGTTGTGTGTATATAGGAGAGAGAGGGAAAGAGTCTGAGGTCTGGGGGTGGGGGGTGGGGGTTGGTCGGTGAGAGGTGGTGGTGGTACTGGCTGTCAGGGGCATGGCAGGTGGAGACACAAGGCCCAGTGACTGGGGGGGACCACGGGTCAGTGAGAGAGGACAGTCTGGGGGGAGGAGGGGGAGGAGGGTGGGGGTGAAGACCTGTCTGATGAGGTGAGGTGGAGGAGGAGGAGAAGGAGGAAGAGGGTGAGGAGCTGATACTCAAGGAGAGCAAATGAGGGTGTTGGATGAGCAGAGCACTGAGATGATTACAGGGGGAGTATTCAAGTGAGCAGCACAGCCTCGGGACTTTGAGAACGTTGGATAAAAAGGGCAAGAAAAACGCCTTTATTTTGAAAATATGCACTTCCCTGTGCCTTAGTGACATCACAAGTGGGAGGGTCCACCTAGATGTATGCTGGATAGATCAGTCTACCAGCCTACCCAGTGGACTGTATAAAATGTTGCTTATCTATCCATCTTATATCTAGGTGGACACTTCCACTTGTGATGTCACTAAGGCACAGGAAAAGGCAGATTTTCAAACTGCTTGTAATGGCTAATCACACTCACACCTGGTGGTCTAATAGGGGCCCTTTAACTAGGTTAGATGTCATGGGGGGGGGGGGGGGTTCGTGGGATCAAAGGAGCTATAGATGCTCTATCGCCTGGGCAGGCACCTCAGTATTAGCGAGGAGTCAGTGGCTGGAACAGTGGTCACACCGTCACACACACACACACACACACACACACACACACACACACACACACACACACACACACACACACACACACACACACACAAACACACACTTGTGTCCCTTACGTGTGAGTCCGTGTGTGCCTGGGTGCAGACGGATCAAACTTTCGTTCCGTATTCTGAACATAGACTTATCTCGCTTTTTTTGTGTGTGTAAACCGAT
>JACYXH010000559.1:692722-695222 GCA_026745465.1 Lota lota | reverse complement strand
GTGTGTGGTTTTGAAGCATGCATGTGTGTGTGTGTGGGGGGGAGGAGTACATGTGTGTGTCTATGCACAAACACACACACACACACACACATGTATGCGTGCATGCATTCATTTAAATGTGTGCCTACACATTTGTTTATGTGAATGGCGGTGGCAGCCAGCTTGAGTTCCATTAACCTATCATTAGGGGCAGGGGGAAACCAAACAAAAGCAAAGTCGTAGCGGTACAACACTACTTTATTGATATTGTGTGTGAGCGTGTGTGTGAGGGTTTGTGTGTGTGCCTGTATGTGTGTGTGTGCGTGTGCATGTGGCCATGTGTGCGCTTGTGGGGGAATGTGTGCCTCGCCACGTTTGTGTGTGTGTGTCACAAATAAGAAAAATACACTCGAAATTTTTTAAAACATAACAAAAATAACAGAATCCATTAAAATGCACTCCTGCATGATTTGTCTCCAGGTTTAGTTTTTGGGGGGTTTCAAACAAGGGAACAAATGTGTTTGTGTTCCCCTCAAGCTCTGTTGCATAAAAATGAAAAAAGAATAAACATGGAGAGCTCATTTACAGATGTGTATTTGCACACATCTGTGTGTGTGTGTGTGTTTTGAGGTGGTGGTAGTGGTGGAGGAGGGAAGAACAGGGGTGGGGTGGGGGGGGGGGGGCTGGTATCCCAACGGAGAACTTGTGCCTGAAATGCACTGGCCGCTCGCAGCACAAATGGTAATAAGGCGGGGAGGGGGGGGGGGGGGGGGGGGGGGGCTGTCCCATCTCTGCTGCTCTCTGGCGGTGCTCTCTGCACCCCCTGCCTCCCTCACACACGCACACAGCCTGGGCTCCCCCCTCTCTCTGGTCCTTAGCGGGTGGAGTGGGTGTGTGTTAGCGCACGGCACAGCGTCATGTCGCTGAGCGTCTTGAAAAAGGAGCAGCGAGGTTGAGTCAGTTGAGCTGACACACACACACGCACACACGCACACACGCGGAGCTGTTCTCACTCACTGGCTCTCTCTCCCTCACGGACCGACACACACACACACACACACACACTCCCACTCGCTCTGGAGATCAGTTGCTTTGCTGCTGCGGTGGAGTAAGGAGCAGAAGCAGAGAGAGAGAGAGAGGGAGAGAGAGACACTCACGGGTGCAAGGGAGAGAGAGCAAGGTAGAGCGACCAAGACAGGGAGAGAGAGAGAGGGAGTCCGGACAGGCAGTAGCTGCTGCACACAGTGAGGGACAGGCTCAGAGAGAGAGACAAGGGAGCGAGCGAGCAAGTGAGAGCGTGTGAGAGAGCGAGAGAAGGAGAGAGAGAGAGAGAGAGAGAGAGAGAGAGTGACAGAAGAGCTAAGCCAGGGAGGAGTGGATAGCTGGTGGCTCACTCCCACACCAGGTCTTCACTTTGTTGGGACACACACTGAATTGATGGTAAGAGAGACGCATGCATTTCATTAGCTTATGGTAACTTTGGGATTTTATTGTGTGTGTGTGTGTGTGTGTGTGTGTGTGTGTGTTTGGCTTGTTGAAGCTGTGATTTTGGTGTGGATTTTCAGTTTTTGCGTTGTAAAATTGTTGGGTTTTAGAAAAAAGTATTATTATATATTATATATTTATTTTGAGGTTTTGGAATGGGTGGAGTGGTTTATATATTACATATATTTTTCTATGTAATATTGATTTAATATTTTAGTTATAATACCATTTGCATTGGATTAATTTTGTGAATTGTACTTCAATTTTACTACGAAATACAAAAACAATTACTCATAGCACAAATATATATATATTTTTTGCTTAAATATGTGCATGTGTGTGTTCTGTGTTAGAGGTGTCTGTTTTATATATTAGGTGATCTAGTGTAAGTCCTCAAGGTACACAACTTCTATCTGTTAAAATCTCTGACAGAAATGACACAATCTCCTCATATGAGTGGGCGCATTGTTGTTTATGTGTGTGTGTTAATGTATGTCTATGTGTGTGTGTGTGTGTGGGGGGGGGGGGGGGGGGGGCGCATGTGTTTACGTATTCATGGGTACACATTTGCTCTCCAAGCAATCACAAAAAACATCACTTTTCCATTTTTATTCCGTTTTATTGCCTCGTGTCACTCATCGTCTCATCCCTCCATCACCTCCACCCTTCCACCCGTGTATCCCCCCTGATCTCCACCTACCTCCTCCTCCTCCTCCGCTGGCCCCTTCGTCCAGGAAAAAGCCCTTCCATCCCCTAGACCCCCCTCCACCCAACACCACCACCACCACCCCCTGAGGAAATCCACCGCAAGCTCCCTTCTTCTCCTGGAGAATTAACTCAACATACACTAAAACACTCTTGTCTCCAGAACTGCCAAGAAACGCAACACACACACACACACACACACACACACACACACACACATACACACACACTCTCCAACTCCCTATCATCCTCCCAAGGATCCTAAAAAGAAGTCGACGAAAAAGAAGAAAGAGTGAAAAGAATTTAAGAAACAAACTGAGACCATAAAGAA
>JACYXH010000559.1:670222-690222 GCA_026745465.1 Lota lota | reverse complement strand
AGCAAACAAACACAAAGCAAAAGAAAAAAAAGGAAAGCATAAACTGCAATAAGAATTAATAGAGAAAAGACGCGTTACCTTTGGAAGAGGTGGCAACGCAATCTAACACTCGCGCGCGCGGGCGCACACACACACACACACACACACACACACACACACACACACACACACACACACACACACTCTCTCTCTCTGTCTCTGTCTCTGTCTCTGTCTCTGTCTCTGTCTCTGTCTCTGTCTCTGTCTCTGTCTCTGTCTCTGTCTCTGTCTCTGTCTCTGTCTCTGTCTCTGTCTCTCTCTTGTTCGATTCTCTGCGTGCGACGGCAGATGCGCAGGTGGATCGTCCTGCTCGCAGCATCTGCTGGGACCGCGCGCGCTCGCATCCCCATCCTTTTTACAAATGCGCACCGTTGTTACAATATAATCAGCTTTGGGACTGGCTGTTATTTATCCATCCTCGCACCACTTAGAAGCATCTCCCCATGTTTAGTAGGCATGACATAAATTCTCCGAAGAAGCATCTTCCTTGACAGACTTGCCTTATTGGAATCTAACCGATAACGACTTTGTGTTTGCCGAGACTCCCGCGCCCTGGGGTATTGGGAGAAATACGTTATGGGCCCCGTGTTTTCAAATATCCCTCTCCCTTAAAGACCGGCTAAGTGACATGAGGCATGCAGTGTTTTATTGTTGTTTGGCCAAATTATTTCAATCGGATCGATTGAGATGTAATCCAGCTGGGTGCACCGTGCACGCGGCGCGCTCGGTAATCCTGGTTGCGGTTGCAGGTTCAAAGGACCTCAAATAAGCATAGAATGTAATTTCCAAATGTAGTGTTTAGCTGTAGTATATGCAAATCTGAAAATATATTGTGTAAAAAAAGGATTTTCTTGTTATTAGGCCCTATAATATTGAGCAAGCTTTATTTATGTGTTTAGGGCCAATCGTCAATTTATTCACGTACAATTAATATTTAGCAGCAGCATGTTTTTTTTGACACCATTATCAATAAAAAAAAGGACCCCCCCCCCCCCCCCCCCCACACACACACACACACACGAAGAAAACGTCAAATGTTAACTGAATCTCACATTAGAACAAGTGGATTGCCTTTCATGTGGATTTGTAGACCCAATGCAGCGATAGTTTTACCATTCACCTTTAACGAATTTAAGAAAAGAAGTTGTATGAAAAGATGAAAAGCAGGGTTTATTGAAAGGCTAAAATTTGCTATGAGAAGATCGCGTCACTTTATGACATCTACATAGCAAAATTCTACATTCATGCAGGTCTACAAAATTCCCAATTAAGAAAAAGTCAACAGCCTATTCAATAAAAATAAAAATAGGATCTCTTTATGCAAGGAAAATAAATATTTTTGCAAGGATAACGAGTAGGCCGAGGCTAATTGACCGTCAATTGTGCATACCTATGAATATCGACCCTCGCATAAACATTCTGGAGTTAGGTGACACTACACCCCTAATTGGCCCATCTCAAATCATTCCTTTAGATGAGAAGACAGTATAGGCCACGATGTTTTATTTTCTACCGCTTTAAGTCATACTATTTGAGACCAACTCCTTCGCAACCGCTTTACAGGCCAGTCGTAAAATGCAAAGCTATGGCCAACAGTTCATGAAACTCCATTCGAGTCCATAATGCTATCCCGGTTTTATAGTAGGCCTACATCTCGTCAAAATAAAAGAAAAAAATAGAAAAAGAAGAAAACAGGTCCGGTGTAAAATCAAGCGCTCAGTGTATGTCCTTAACCTAAACCTTAACCTCTAAAAATAGACTCTTCCTTTTCTCTTTGCAAGGGTGCTGTATCGTTGCTTCCTTGGAAGTCCGACAGGTCGACTATGGCCCGAGATCTGGACGAGGTACAGTTGCCCCACAGCTCGTTTCGCTCCTGTTTGCTCTCGCTTTCTCCTTTCCGTTACCTCAAGTGCGACTATTACCAGTAAACAATAGAAAATGCAATAGTCGCAAATAATGACAATACACAAAATTAAAATAACTGCAACTCATAATATAATGATTATTGGAGTAATAATAAAAATAAATATGAATAACAATATCAATACAAATAATAAACAATTTAACCGCATTTTTCTTACAAAATATATATTTTTAATCTGGACTATTAAATCTATTTCGTTTTATATATATATATATATATATATATATATATATATATATATATATATATATATATATATATTGTTTTTCATAACACAGCCCAGTTATCTTTCTTCATATTTATATATAATATTTTATTTGGACCAACCCTATTTGTATAATGATACATATTTGCTATAAAATAATGATAACAACCTTTACATTTGTTTGTTTGTTTGATTTAATTTTGTTGAAAATATATTTTTAATAGATTTAACCCTTATAACAAAACATAACAACATTTAATATGGTTTTATAAAATGCATCTAAAAATGTACTCTATTTCATATAAATTATTTTATTTCTTTTACAATTCAAGATTGTAAAACCTAACAATTTCCTATCGTTTCATCAGTCTTGCTTTTGGATGCTCCTTTTCACTTTTCCCTCTCATGTCATTATGTCCACATACAGCACCCATCTTAGAAACCGCTAAATTGTCTTTTACCACACACACTGTTACGCTTAACAGCGGTGTGCATGTGTTAATGTGTGTGAGTGTGTGTGTGTGTGTGTGTGTGTGTGTGTGTTTGTGTGTGTGTGTGTGTGTGTGTGAGTTTGCATGTGGGTGGTAGGTGGGGGGAGGGAGGAAGTGAGAGTTCTGACGTACAGGTGTGCATGTAGCGGACGACTGTGTCGATAGCGTGTATAATCTGGTACAGGTATAAGGAATATGAGACCGGACATAATGGAGACACATTGTGGAGCAGCAGAATCTCAGAGACTCCGAGCACTAAGATTTGATGCATATGTGATGGGGTGCGTGTGTGTGTGTGTGTGTGTGTGTGTGTGTGTATTTGTGTGTGTGGGTGTGAATGGTTTGTGTGCATGTCCATGCGTACAAGCGCTGCAGCAATCTGCCCTTTTTCTTCACTGTTATTATTTCCCCATGTCAGTCATTGTCATCGGCGGTTCCATGCATGCCGCAGCATTCAATCGCTTATTTGTACATGTGCTGGGTTCAAAGCGGAGCACGGCTGCCCGCTCTCGTCGGATTTGCCTGCATCTGGGTTCAAGAGCGCATAGCGTTTGCATTCCTGCCTGCCTGTTACGCTTATGGTTTGAGTGGGTTTCGTGATACTTGTATGCCAACGGTATGTGTGTGTGTGTGCGTGTGTGTTTTTGTATGTGTGTGTATGTGTGACACAAGCAAGCATGTGTCCTCCTGTGTGTGTGTGTGTGTGTGTGCTGGCGGGGGCTCCATGTGTGTGTGGGTGCTAGGTGAAGTGTCTCTTGGCTGGCCTCAGCTGTAGAGCTGGAGCCGACCAGAGGTGGAGGAGTAGGTCTCGCTCACCAACACGGACCTATCTTTTCTCTTTCTCCCCCTCTCCCTCCCTCCCATTCTCTCTCTCCCTCCCTTGTTTTTAGTCTTGTGTACTCCTCCCTCTTGTTCTTATCCTTTGTTTATCCACTACGCCCTTATCTCTCTCGATCACTCTCTCTCTTTCCATCTCTCGCTGTCCTTTTATTTAAAAGTCAAATACATGCAGGCTGTTTTTTGATGTGCTCTCGTGTTTCATGTCCGCGTAGGCACAAGAAGAGTCTTTATTACTGTATAGAAGACAATATGTTTTTAAACCAGAGTGAATTGAAAACAGACAGCAGAAGTAGATATCAAACAGCTGTATCTCTATGCTGATACATTGATTGGATGGCCCTACAAATTGAGCAGTCGTAGATAACATCGCTTTGGCTTGTCGTCCCCTACGTGTTCATGTGAATTACACCGTCTCTGTTTTTCGGTTGACAGTAAATATATATAGTTCTTGGTTTTGCTCTTATTTGGCTTTGGGGTGGGTGAATACATCAGCCATGGTGCACAGCAATGGTTTTTTCATAATCGCTGGGCTTTGTGGAACTAAGTTCATTGTTGTCTCTCTGTCACTACTTACTATGCATTGTATACCTTAATCTTCATCTTCATCATCAGCAGTGGAACTTGGACAGTGGGAGTGCTCCAAAACCTAATTCCTCTAGGCTGATATATTTTTGTAAGAGAGACGGTATGTAGTGTGTGTGTGTGTGTGTGTGTGTGTTAGGCTTGCATACAAGGATGTCATACAAGGTTCCATTCATCCTGCGGTCCCCACTTTGTTTACCCAAACGCCAGCCAGGGAGATATGACGTCCACAGCATTTCTACCATAAAACTTGTTTCAACTGGATTAGTGTAACGGTTTCCCAAAAAATAATATTTTCAATGTTTCCTTTTCTGGCATTTTTCACTACATCACCCAAAATCCCCAGCAATTAATGAAATCCTCACTACACTCTACTTTCATCTCCATCTTGATTAAGCATTCATGTTACCAAACATACATTTAAACGACAACACTCCTAAAACCCGCCTTTTTTTCTCTGACACAAACAACACTTCCTTGCGCGCCACGACTGCTGCAACGTTAGCACCCGTGCTAGCTCCCCGTGAACTGTACGTGGTGGTGTGGTGGGAGGCCTCTGTAGGGCCCCGTGTTGTGGATCACTGTTGACCCCTGACACGGCACTGCTGGCCCCCGGGGGCGTCCGTCGATCGATAAGCACCGTGTGAGCCTTGCTCATGAGGCCCGTGTCAGCTGTTTCCTGTTTGTTCCGGGGAGGCGGCAGCTACCATGGTGAATACCGGAATAATCGAATGGGTAGAGACCAGGGCGGACACCAGCCACAAAGAGAAAAAAGGCATTTGTGTTTGTGTGTGTATATACTGTTTGGAACACATTGTGAAGAGTGTGTGCGACTGTTTGTATACACACAAAGTTGCTTTTGGGTTTGTACATGTTTCACATTTCTGTGTGTTTGTGTGTGTGTGTGTGTGTGTGTGTGTCTGTCTGTGCACGTGTTTGTGTGTGTGTTTGTGTGTTTGTGTGTGTGTGTGTGTGTTACTGACTGCATGTATACATAGTTACGCATATATGTATTTGTACATGCTGTTTTTATTCGTGTGTGTGTGTGTATGTGTGTGTGTGTGTGTGTGAGTGATTACATGTGAGCGCAGAGGAACGATTGCAATGCGCAGCCATCTGCTGGTCTCTTATCAGGGGGATGAGTGGTGAAAACCAGTAGAAGCCATGCACACACACACACACACACACACACACACACACACACACACACACACATCCGCACACACACATCCGCACACACACACACACACACACACACACACACACACACACACACACACACACACACACACACACACACACACACACACACACACACACAGGGCTCCAGAGGCTCCTGTGTGGGTGTGCATATGTTTCAATGTTAGCAGATAGCTGTCTTTCTCTGTCAAACATAAAATAAAATAAAATAACAGGCAGAACATATCGGATGGGGGTATTTCACCGGCATCACGTTTGTTTAAATGTGTATTTGTACAAGGGCAGACACTTACACTTTAAAATTATCGTTTTACTAACCGTGCGAGGGGCCGGAGGAGATTAAGGTGATCATTTTGGATTGTCTCGGCTGGGTTTGTCCAAACCAAAAGATTTATTTAGTCTTTGCTTTGAAGTAAACAAATGCAGTGTTTCATGTAGACACCGGCGTCAAACCTCTCCTCTCTCTCACCATGTGTGTGGCACGTGGGCCCCGACGGGCAGCGGTAATAAATGATGTAGGTTAAACACCATTACAGTGTTATGGCTAACAATTTACAACACGCTAAAGTGGAACGTTAAACAAATACCATGCTGAATATTAATGAGCCTCCAATTTAATTTTTACTGTTGCACATTTATTTAGGGAGAAGTGAATTTTCTATTCTTTGATTACCCTTTTGTTTTTCTTTCTTTTTGTATTTAAAGTTTTTTTTAAACAGCTTAGGGTTAGTTTTTGTCTCCTTTTACGTTTCCCTCCAAAGTGAGGATTTAGATATTTGTCTTTGGCTGGTTTCCTGTCCAGAGAGGAAGTCGCTGGTGCGAACAGGAAGTGTGTGTTTGAAGGTTCTGCAGCTCAGGATGTCACCACACCTCTGACCGGCTAATGAGGGGGACATTAGTGCTGTCGGTCTCCGGCATGCACGTGTACATGCACCTGAGCACACACACACACACACACACACACACACACACACACACACACACACACACACACACACACACACATACACACACAACACACAAACACACACACACACACACACAACACACACACACACACACACACACACACACACACACAAACACACACACACACCGAGGCGGACAGGGCTGGAATGTGGCAGCTGTCGCCAGTTCTTGGCAGTTATGAAGGGGTCAGTGTATAGTGGTGTGTGTGTGTCGGTGTATGTGTGTGAGTGTGTGTGTGTGTGAGGAAGATGAAACGAAGGCATCAAGGGGTTGCAAGGGTTTTAAGAGCAAGGAGCGGCCCATCTTAACTTCATCAACCTGGTCTTTGACATCGACACTCAAACACACACAGACACGCATAGTGACACAAACACACACACACACACACAAACACAAACACACGCAAACAGAAAATCACACTCAATAAACTCAATAAACTTCTCAGCACATTGAATTTAATTGAGCCACCACAGTCACTCCCCCCATCGCCCAGCCAGTGCAAGCTCCCCCAAGCACACGCACACAGACTCAGTGCGATGTGGCGTTCTGTCGTGACCCATGCTTAGTGACATAGGGCTTTTCGTAGAGGCTTCTCCCTCTTCCTGTTATTCCTCCGCTCAGCGGTGAGGTTGTTTCTGTTGGACCGGGGCCCGGGCCCCACTGGGCCCAGGGCCCGGGGGCCGCAGACAGACAGAGCTGGCTATTAATAATAATACCTGTGTCTTTAAGAGCTCGGCCACCCTGCTCGGCCGCCATTACCTTGGGGACAAGGAGGACTTCTCAGTGTGTGTGTGTGTGTGTTTGTGTGTGTGTGTGTGTGTGTGTGTGTGTGTGTGTGTTTGTGTGTGTTTATAGGTTAATCTTGTCGCTGTTATTTGTCAGAGCACTAACAGGGGAATTGCTATTATTAGTGCTATTATTATTGTTATTATTAGTTTTGTTAAAACCACCAGCAGCATCACCGTGGGTTTTCATGCGTCTGGATAATGACGGTAATTTGACTTGTTCAGGGCTAAGAGTTGAATGAGTTTCCTGTTCCCCCACTAATGTGATACATACTATTGTGTAGGTGTGTTTCTGTGTGTGTTTGTGCATGCTCATGGCCATTGACATGTAATTTAGAATTATTTTGCTGCACTGGTTAAAGTACACATGTTATTGTTAAGTAAATAGTTTTTTTAAGCTCACAGTAAACCAATAGTTGCGCTCCCTTCTTGTTTTTAGTGCATTGATTCTGTACTTTTTTTTAAGGAACACATGTACCTTATGGCCTGTGTGTGTGTGTGTGTGTGTGTGTGTGTGTGTGTGTGTGCATGGGTGTCATTGTGTTTCTGTGTGTGTTTCGTGTGTGTTTCTGTGTGTTTCTGTGCTTGTGCATTAGGTGCATTGTTTGTGTGTGTGTGTTTATGTGTTTATGTGTTTGTGCATGCCCTTATGTGTGTGTGGCAGCAAAAGGGTGTGGGTATAGTGTCCTCTGCTGTTATTAAACCTTTTGACTCAGGTTAGGCTGTTATTCAGCGTTGGGTCTCCCACCTGGCCTGAGCGTGTCCGCAGGGCTCTGCTCTGTCTCTGGCCCACGGCAGGGCCTGGCTGCAAGGGGCCCCAGGAGAATTTAGGGGAGGGTCTGGAGCAGGGAGGCTGGTGGTACAGTCTGGGGTGGCTTATGGCCAACACTCACAAACACACACACGCACACACACACACGAAACACACTCACAAGGGCAGAAATATAGACGCACAGACAAGGACGGACCCGCACACACACACACACAATCCACACACACACATGGGCATAAATATGGATGCACACACACTCACACACACACACACATACACACACACTCACACACTCACACACACAAACACACGCACACACACACAGTACAACCGCACCACAACCACATAGAATCTGAGAGAAACACTCAGTGATTTTTCTTACAGGTCAGGTTCATTATTGCCTTCAAAATTACATAATGAAATCTCTGGTTAGAAGATTGCAGAGCCTAATACCCAAATAACAACTGAAACAGTCTGAACACACGCAGGCGTTTGTTGTGTTGCTTGCAGAGTGTTATAGTGTGTGTGTGTGTATGTGTGTGTGTGTGTGTGTGTATGTGTGTGTGCCCACCACTGGTTAAAAATATTAAACCACCAGTACACGCATATGCCTCTGCTTCCCACTGCATGTGTATTATTCAGAGTTTCTGTAGTGCGTGTATGTGTGTTTATGTGTGTGTCTGTGTGTGCGCGTTCATTATGTGAAATAAAGCACTGTCATGTCACTAAGTAGAAGCATACATTGCCGTTTAATACATAAATTATTTCCACACATACACACACACACACATCGGCAAACAAATAGCAACACGCACACTCACACACACACACATACACACACACACACACACGCTCCAAACAAAGTAGACACACCCTTGTGAATGGGAGTAAACGTAGACCCTGTGGATGGTTTGTGTGTGATTGTCCTGGCCTGCCTTTCCCGTTGTCGGGAAACACGCTGTGTAAGTGCGATAAGTGCTCTTGTGTAGAGAGTCGGCCGTCGGCGCGGCTGATTTGTAAGACTCTGACTGACATTTAATATTTCATGACGTTTAATCCATTTGATATGTTCTCCAAATTAGCCAGAAAAAAAGAAACAATTTGTGGCTGTTGTTTGTTTATGCGGGTCATTACTCCATCGCTTGTTGATCATTTGAGTGTTCCGGTGACAACAACAACAACAAAGGATTTACGAGCTTGGATGGAATCGCATTTGGCCCACATTAACCATTTAACCTCGTAAATTTAGCCGGTTATTTGCCGCTAAAAATGTGTGTGTCACCAGCAGAGTGGGTGGGGTGGGGTGAATGGACAGGGTCAAAGGTGGTCCCGGAGTGCCCGATTGATCTGCAAACCGCAGCGCTTTTCAATACACCGAAATAACACACATAAAACGGATGTCTTGCTTTGCTGAGGTACACAACACAACATCCACAACATCCGCTCAAATATCGCCCTGCCATACAGACGCATGGTCCAGGACAACCAGGACCATGATCGGTAAAATACTTTGTTGTTATGAAAAGAGGGGTGTGGAGAACTGAAACTCAGCGCATCATCCAAAGGGGCACAAGGACTGGATTCTCTGGTCTGAGATCAGTTGATAATAGGTTGGAGTCGCCGGCGTGATTAAAGCGCAGGACTCAGGCCTGTGTTGTAAATGCTGTCAGATCTGTTAAAGGAAGCCTATTACCTCTCAGGTTGAAAGCTTTAATAACATCAACTGAAACACGATCCTCAGGGAAGTGTGAGTCAGAATGTGTCTACATGTTAGTGTGTGTGTGTGTGTGTGTCTTTATTCATGTGTGTGTGTGTGTGTGTGTGTGTGTGTGTGTGTGTGTGGGTGTGGGTGTGTGTGTGTGGGTGTGCAGGTGTAAATGTGTATCGGCAAGTAGAAAACGAACAATGAGGAATATGGGAAAGTGTGTGTGTGTGTGTGTGTGTGTGTTTGTGTGTGTGTGTGTGTGTGTGTGTTAATATGCAGTGCGAAGCAGGACCTTTGCTCTCAAAGGCTGGGGCCTCCAGGCTGCCCAGGGCATGTTTTCTAGCCACTAGATGCCTGTCACAACTGGGAGAAGATAGAGGAGACTAGCGACAGGGCTGTGGAGGTGGAGGTGGTGGAGGAAGAGGAAGAGGGGGCAGTACTGCTAAAAAATATGTCACGTAGCACTAATTCATCCAGCCTCATTAAAGGGAGGAAAGGGACACAAGGTTCCTCTCAGGACTAACACACACCCACACACACACACGTACACACACACACAGACACACACAGACACACACACACGCACATACACACACACACACAGGCACACACACTCACAGACACATACAAATGCGTGGCCACACGTTTTTGCTGTGGCACACACTCAAATACAGATGCCATTTCTCACTTCCTGACAAAGGCACACAGCAGGCACGTTCACACACACATACACACACACACACACACACACACACACACAGATGACAGCGGCACACGGCACAGTGCGGGGGCAGTTTGGGGAATAGAAAATTGCCTTCTCAGGAAGGCCCCGGCCAATTAAGGACCTGACCGTATTGAATGTCAAGTGTTAATTTAGACTCCCCTCCCTTCCTTGCTACCTCCTCCCTCCCTTTCCCTCCAACCCCCCTCCCCTCACCCCCTCATTTCCCAGCAGTGGGTGGAGTGGGGTGTGAGGGGGGATGTGGGGTGAGGGAGGTAGGGTGTGTATGTGTGTGTGTGTGTGCGTGTGTGGGGGGGGGGGTCCTCTAAGATGAGCAAATACGTGTCAGGCCTGAAGCTGATTGCTCAGGCTGTATTATGTGTCGCAGAGGCAAGTGAGGACCCCCTCCCTCTTCCCCAACACCCATTTTTAAGCCCTCTCCTGTGGCCCCCCAGGGACCCCTGGGTTGGAAAAGACGGAGGAGGAGGAGGCAGGATTAACTGGTCTGCGGTGATAAGAATGGAAGGTTGACATTAGGGGGATTGAGAGAAAGAAAAGAGAGAGAGAAAGAGAGAGGGTGAGAGAGAGAGAGGGGGAGAGAGAGAGAGGGAGACAGAGAGAGAGGGAGAGAGAGACACACATATGCATAGGGAGAGCGAGCCCGAGAGACATAGTGGGTTGTTTAATCTAGTAGGGGGACTAGCGGACTAAGTGACAGTAATAGTCTTCTTCATCGCTCTCTCAGGTCACCCATCTAGTGGCGTTAAGGACCTCCACCATCACTGAGTTGTAGCTACACAGACTTTCTAACAAACAGAGACGGGTCGCAGCGTGTCTCACCCGCTCCTGTGAGATGTTTCTAATTGACGACTTCTTGGGACGAGCTGTAAAACTCCTCTCGCTCCTGGAAGGAAAATAGGAGAGGCCGGGTTCCTCCACTGATGGTAAATGCCCACCTCCTTTACCTCCCTGATCTAATAGTCCTCCACTTAGGTTTAATGGCCAGATTCCCTTTCTGCTCTCCTGATGACGGCTGCCCTCTTTAAAGGTACCGTTGGCAGCTTGTCTTTCCGACGCCCTCCACACCCCTCTCCTCCATCCCACTCCTCCACCCCTTCTACCACCGTCTTTCCTTTCACTTTCTTATCATTTGTTTGTTTTGTTGCCGGTGGATGGATGAGTCTTTTCCCGACAGGATAAATACATATTCATGTTTTCTTCGTATTTACACAGAGCGGCGATTGTTAGCCATAGCCCTCTGGCTACATATGTGTGTGGAAAGTCCCCCTACCTCTGGTCCGCCCTCAAGTGTGTGTGTGTGTGTGTGTGTGTGTGTGTGTGTGTGTGTGTGTGTGTGTGAAATTGAATAGAGAGAGTGAGTATTGATCATGTCCCCTTGTGTGTTATTAGCGCCTGCTGCTGCTGACAAAAAGAGCATGAGTCATTCACACAAACACACACGCACTGATTTGATCAAAAACACACACATACACGCACACACACACACACACACACACATAATCACGCACATCCGTACAAAGATGGACAGCTACGTTGTCTGTAAAAGTGAATTATGTTTACACCGTAGCAATATGTAAACTAAAAATGCACACACACACACACACACACACACACACACACACACACACACACACACACACACACTGCTAAGACACACACTCATTGTTACATTTCAGGGAAATAGAAATGCAGTCATTAGGACTGAAGCCCTGAAGCAGGAAGCAGTTGGGTCTGGTCAACACTATTACAGCAGTGGACAGGGTTAAATGGGCTTACTTCCACAACGAGGAAAATATGGCCCTTTTCTTGTGTATTTATGAGATATGCGTGCCACTTTTGACAGTTATTGGGTCTCTCTTGCAAAAAAAGGTGCCTAACCTCAATGAGACCTACTGAATTAATAAAAGTTAACTAAAACAGTAAAACATATATGAACCAGTAATTCCTATGATACATTCACATTGAAGTGAAACTAATGCAAGAAAGGGGTACTTACGATAACGAAATGATTTTGTATAACTCATATTTCATATATATATAGCATACTTGGTTAATGCTGTTTAAGTAAGCATAATAGTTCTAATTGATCACTTATAAAAACTGCCCGTGGAGGTGCTCCATCTCTGGGTAGACAGCAGAGGCTTTCAACCCCCCCCCCCCCCCCCCCCCTTCCACCCACCACCACCTCATCCCAGTGACTTAAACTCTGTCAGCCACTACGTGATCACCCTGACCTGGGGAGTTAGGGACATGCTGGTAGGTGGGTGGGTGTGGAGAGGAGGGTGGAGGATTACAGTAGATAGGGCTTGAGGCTGGGCACATAGAGAGAGAGAGAGAGAGAGAGAGAGAGAGAGAGAGAGAGAGAGAGAGAGAGAGAGAGAGAGAGAGAGAGAGAGAGAGAGAGAGAGAGAGAGAGAGAGAGAGAGAGAGAGAGAGAGAGAGAGAGAGAGAAAAAAAATTCTGCTGGTTTTGTCCAAGCATATTTATTTAATCGTTTTATCCTTACTTTCTTTACTATTATTTCTTTTTTGCTTCTATCATTCTTCGTAATTTTGTAAAAAAAATTCACGTCTCTCCGTCTCTAGTTTGCTTCTTTGTTTCCTGCTAATGATAGATGAAGCAGCTCCTCTGCTTAACAGAGACGGATAACGCCGGCGTCCGATGATGATAGAGTTATGAGTTAACACATTACCCAACCTTAATGCACACTGCAGCGGTAGACCCCACACCAGTACCACCCCCCCCCCCCCCCCCCCCCACACACACACACACACACACACACTCACACACTCACACACAAACACACACAGACACGAACACACACACACACACACACATGCACACACACACACGAACACACACACACATACATACACACACACACACGCGCACACACACACACACACACATACGTGTGTATTGTAGCTCAGGGCTTGGGATTGTTCTCCTCAAGTGGCATTGATTTGTTAAAGTGCTGAATTAGCAAGAGGAGTCCAGCTGCCACCTCTCTTCCACTCTCATTTTCTCTCTCTCGTTCTGTCTCCTCTCTCTGAGTTGTGGTGTATCTTGTCCAGTCAGCTCACACAGACATGCGTACTACCCTTTTACGCGGTTGTTTTCCCTGCACGGTAAGTGTGAGGAGTGAGAGGGTGAGAGAGGATGAGCAAGTGAGAGGGTAAAAAAGTGAGGATGAGGGGGTAAAAGAGTGAGGGGGGAGAGAGAGTGAGGATTAGTGGGTGAATTACTGAGGGGGTGAGAGGGTGAGAGGTCGTCACTGCACCTCCTTCTTCGCCACCTTCCTCACATGTTCACCAGGAGGTTACGTGCGGTGTCCAGCTCCCCCCGTAGGCTCCTCTCTCCTGCTGCTGCTCATGGAGGGCTGTGCTCCTGGCAAAAGCTACCCAGCTAATGTGCTCTGCCCCTGCTCCAAAAATGTTCAGGAAGGGCCGTGGTGTGTGTGCATGCGTGTGTGTGTGTGTGTGCATGTGTGTATGTGTGTGAGACAGGTATAGCGTGGCCAGACAGCCAGAAGAGCTAATTTCCAGACATCCACGGTAGCTCAGTAACGTACTGGGCCACACACAGTGACAAGGGCCTGTTCAGCCAGTGGGTATTTAAAACCTCACCAAGTCCCACCACTGCCAGGGTCGTTGCTCATTCTGTGGAGGCCCTGGCTTAGCCGTGCTTGGGTTAGCTAGAATGGATTCCACTGAAGGGGGAGGGAGGTTGTGTAATGACAAACGTATGCGTAAGTGTGACTGGTTCCCTCTGTCTGCTTGGCTCCCTGTAGGTCCTCTTCTGGGCTGTACTGCTTTCTCATGTTCTCTCTCACTCTATTGTGTAATCTCTCTCCCTCACTCTCTCTTTTTCTCTCTCTTTCTCTCTCTGGTCGCTGCAAGGTCTGCAAGCCAAGAGATGCAGATGTGTTAGTATGTGTTAGTGTGTGAGTCTGTGTATGTGCTTGTTTGTATGTGTCTGTTAGTGTGGGTGTGTGAGTGAGTGTGTCGGCCATCACAATCAGAGTTAGTGTTTGTTATGTTCACTTGTGTGTGTGTGTGTGTGTGTGTGTGTGTCTGTAACTGTGTGTGAGCATACAGAAAAAGGGTTAGAGAGAACGAGATTGTGGGGGGAAGATAAAGGAAGTGAGTGAGAGAGTGAGAGAGAAAGAGAGGGAGAGAGAAAGTGGAGGACAAAAATATGAAAACGACACAACAATCTGTCCCCTTTTCTTACTCGCTGTGGTTCAGCCCAAACAGTTACCATCTGGTGACCAATGGCTGACTCTGTTCTTGTGACACATACACACACACACACACACATAAACACACACATGCACACATATATACACAAATAAACAGACACCAGCTGACTTCATCCAAGTAGTGAGTGAGTGACCATTCCACGCCCGGAACCGTCCCATTCCAGCCATGCGTCCCTTACCGCCAGCCTCCCCAAGCCCCTCCCTCCCCCGCACGTTATTGGCCGTTGACAGGTTGATAGGCGCCCAATCTGTCCAACTGAGCCATAAAATGCTCAATAAAGCACCCATACCAGCCCTGACAGCCTTAATAGAAAAATACCTACAAAGAAAAAGTACACACATTACACACCGACACGCACACACACACGCACACGCAAACACACACACACGCACATGCACTCGCAAACACACACACACACACACAAACACATGTAATCGTTGACTCAGGATACCCAAGATAATCATATATCAGGTTAAAGAAATAAAATAAACCACATTGAGTATTATATTTTTATGATATTTATTTTGACCTAACTGGAGCCCATTTTCCTATTGTGTTTTCCTCACAGCATTTCCTGTGTTGTAGGGTGAATTTACTTAATTTTTTCATAAAACTATGCTCAGACATGTTTGGTTGAAAGTGCATTGGGAGGAACATTCTCACATTTGGTGTGGAGTGTGTGTGTGTCTGTGTGTGTATTGCATGCATGTGTGTTAGTGTGTGAATGCTTGTGTGTGTTTCTGTGTGTGTGTGTGTGTGTGTGTGTGTGTGTGTTTCTACTTGTTTTGAGGGTGTCGTGGGGACTGCAGTGGGAGGCAGTGCAGAAGTGACACATGCATCACAGGGCTGTGACATGCTAGGGTCAACATACAGGTCACATCGTCTGCCCTGAGCAGACCCACAAACACACACACACACGCACATATGTGTATGTGTGTGTGTGTGTGTAAGAAAAGGAGTGGTGGTCCCTTCTGAGGAAATCGGAAGCAGAAGTAGCCAATGTGCAAACTTTGGCTGCTGAGCCACAACTTTCCCCCCCGACCCCTGCCTCCCTTACTCCCTCCCCACTCCCCCTCTTCCCCCACCTCTTCCTCCTTCTCCTAGCCGGGGGAGCTAGGAGCGTACGGAGAGCAGGTCGCAGGCTGTGCCTTAATGCAACGTGATTGGTTGGGACTTCCAGATACAGCACTGGGTAGAAGTTGCTGTTGCAGTGTGTGTGTGTGTGTGTGTGTGTGTGTGTGTGTGTGTCAGTATCTAAGTGTGGGAAGAGGAGGAGGAGGAGGGGATGGGGGGTGGGGGGGGGAGTATGCTTGGGACAGCGGGTTTATTTTTTCTGCCTAATGGCCTTGAGCGTTGAGCTAGCCTGCGTTTAGCTAGCCTGCTAAATGTTTCATCATCGTCACACGGCGCCACGCGGGACCCCGGGGACGAGAGAGAGAGAGAGAGAGAAGGAGAGAGATAGAGAGAGAGCGTTAGTGACTGGGAGAAAGTAAGAGAGTGATGCTGGTGGGAGGGGGGTCGGGGAAGTACAAGCGGAGCATTTCAGGAAGAAAAACACTTAATGGCTAAGATAGTCTGGAAAGTGGGAGGTGGAGAGAGAGAGATTAGAGAGAGAGAGAGATTAGAGAGAGAGAGAGAGACGGAGAGAGAGAGAAAGAGAGAGCGAGAGAGAAGTAGGCGAGAGAGGAAGGGACAGAGTGGCTTGCAGGGGGAGGGGGTTGTCCCCCAGGCCTGAGGCTGATGCATCGTGACAGTCACTTAGAGGGATTTCACTTCCCTTAAACTGCAGCCAGCAGGAAACAACACCCTAAGTTGGGACAATTATGGACAGAGGAAGATATGACAGCACCCGTGCACCGCTAGCTCCCGAGGGTGGGCGGCGTCTTTACTGCATGTGTGTATGTGTGTATGTGTGTATGTATGTGTGTGTGTGTGTGTGTGTGTGTGTGTGTGTGTGTGTGTGTTCGTGCGTGTGTATGTGTGTGTGTGAGGTGAAGTAAGAGGAGGAGGAATGTGCCACTGAGTAGTCATGGCTGCCCTGTGTGTCCTCTTTCCCTCTCTCTCTCTCTCTCTCTCTCCCTTTCTCCCTCTGTGTGAATGTGTGTGTGTGTGTCTGTCTGTGTGTGTGAGTGTGTGTGTGTGTGTGTGTGTGTGTGTGTGAGTGTGTTTGTGTGCGTGTGCCAGGGAGTGGCCCCTGGTGCAGTGCACACCATGTCAGGGAGGGCCGGTCGTCTCTCTCCCCTCTTGGTACTGCGTGTTACCACTCTGCCTCCCCTTCATTCCTCCAGTATGCGGCTGGAACCCAACCTGGAGACACAGGGCGGGAGGGAGGCAATAGAGAAAGACAGAAGAGAATGAAAGAAAGATAAACATAACCAAAGAAGGAAAGAAAGAAAGAAAGAAAGAAGGCAAGAAAGAAAGACAGAAAGATAGAAGGAAAGATGGATGTTGTATTTTCAATCCCTCTATTATCACATTTCTTCCTTTGTTTGGCGTCCCGTATGTAACAATTTACAAGTGATGTGCAATGCCTTCGTGGTGAGCGTCCCCACTATTCTGTCCTTGGCCAGAGTACAAGATGTCTCTCTCTGCTTCTGCAAAAAAACTTTCGCCAAGAATGTCACAGTAATTTGATTGGAAGTTGATTAAAAGAAAAACGAAAACGCACTTTCATCTAGTAGTTTCTGCTTTCAATGCTTTTATGTTTCTCACTTAAATTAAACGCTTGGTAGACGGTTTCTGAGTTATTCTATGGTTAGCGTCTCTCTGCGTAGTTCTTTTATAGCCTGTAGACTTTAGACTATGGGCCATATCGCTCTGGTATTTTTTTCAATGTTTTTGTGGCCTGGATAGTGTCTCTGTGTGCTATGCACCGTCAAATTCATGATAGCCTCATTCAACAGCTCTTTTACTTTGAAGAGTATCTTCCACTTGCCTAGCCTGTGATACCATTCAGGCAAACATAAACACAAGCAGCTCCATCTCCCCCCCCCCCCCCCCCCCCTCTCTCTCTCACTCTTTTTTCTCCGGTGCCACTCTCTCCTCTCTTTGTGACGTTTTTGTAAGTAAGCAATGTTTAAGCAGGTTTTTAGGTTTACTTTTACTTCCTATTTGGGGTCAGGGTCAGCCTATAGAAACTGCGGACTATCAACAAAACAAATCCTCCGGTGATGGTTTACCCTTTTTATACTTGACCTTTTTTCTTTTGTTTGGGTAGCACATCACTCAAAAAAGGTGATGTGAAGTCTGGTCCATCCAATCAGTGTTGCTCAGATAGCATGCCCTCTCCATAGCCTCTCATGAATTAACCAATAGGTGTGCTCTCTGCTGTGCCCCACTCTCTCTCTCTGTGCCACACTCACAGGACCCCTCTCTCTCTCTCTCTCTCTCTCTCTCTCTCACCCAACATCCTCCCTCTCTCGCTTATCAAAATGGCCAAGGTGTTTTCTGATGTGTGGGCTTTGATGGACTCTGGTGTGTGGACTTCTGGGAGTTAAAATCAGCCCTCTGCACCTCCACCCACCCCGGCCCATCCCACCAACCCCCCCTCCCCTGTGTGGCTACATCCAGACCCCTGACGTGGTGACTGTCCAGGGATGGTCTGTCTGAGAGGTGGAGGGCTGGAGGGCTGGAGGGCTGGCGGGCTGGAGGAGGAGGGGTCAGACTCTGAGGGCAGGAAGGTTACGGCGAGAGTGTAAGACCTCTGAGGACAGATGGGACCCCCGGCTATCAAAGAGATGCTAATGACCGTCTGCTGGTGTTAGCGTAGCTGGCTAGAGGGACGACCTAGAGGACCACAGAGAGAGCGAGAGGGAGACCTTGTTAACAACCTTCACCGCATTCTCTGTGTAATCCAGTGAGAATAACAAAGTGACATTAGCAGATTTTACTCACACAAATGACAGGAAAAAATTTGACCTTTTTATTTTTAATTTTTTTCAACAAGGCACATTCAAAGACACACTTACCAGCCCATTGGGTAGAGTTGTATTTCTTTGTTTAAGGACACAATGGGGCACGAGGTGTTGTTTGCTCTACTAACAGATTACTGCTCCCCTCCGGGTAAAAGCAAACTTTTAGACGTAGATATAGAGATTTAGAGCGAGAGGGAGAGAGAGTAGTACGTGAGTATGCTTAGCGAGCGTGTGCTGAGAGGGAAAAACAGAAGCATGGGTGTGTTCCCTGTTGTAGAAGACGATGAATTCATTTGAACTCGTGCCCACTCCGAGTAGAGAATTTGGCCGCGGCTGATGTTTGTACCAGAGGCTGTTTGCAGGTAACGGCAGCCATCACCCAAGCCAAGAGTGAGAGAGAGACGAGACGGAGCTCTGACATGTCCTGTGGCGCGCTTTACCCATCAGCCCCTGCAGCAGCAGTCATTACCAATGACAGAGGTCAAGACAGGTCATGGGCTAAGCACTCCATCGACTGTAAAGTCAATAAAGGACTCATGTCTGTCCACAATGCCCCTTATAGTGATCTATTTCATACCGCGCACTCATGTCTCTGTGTGTGTGTGTATTCCTGCAACGGGTGGGGATTCTACAGTCACCAACATATGGTCTATGTCACGACTTGCTCCAACTCCTCCCTGAGGGGGGTTTGGAGGTAGGATCGCCCTGTGTATCGTTCCTCCGACGGTGCCGACTGGCAAATGATTTGAACGGTGCTGGATAATGTATGGGCCACCTTTAGCTGGCCCTAAATCCGTGACTCCCCCCGCCCCCCCTCCCCCCCCCCCCCCCTCCTCCCCCCTCCTCCCTTCTCCGTCTCACGCGCTGTGGCTCTCCTCTATACCATCCACAAGGGTTTAATAATTTATCTCTCTCTTCCTCTCTCTCCCCCCTCCCCCCTCTGGCCTCCCCTTCTCTCTTCCCCAGCGCTTGTATCATCTGTTTGCTTTGAGGAGCTAAATCTTGTTTGTGCGTATTAATAAATCAGGGCGGATTATCCACCCGCCCCCTAAACCCCCTCCCCACCCCCTTTAGTGGCAGTTTGGCTGTGTTTGCAGAACACTCCCTTCCCTCTCCCACCTCCCCCCCCACACCCAGCAAGGCCTCCACGTGCTAGGCTAATTAGATTAATTTCAATGGCCGTGATGATTGCATGCCATGTATTTTTAATGGTGGATGCATATTAAAGAGTAGCAAAGCAAAGAGAATGCTGCCAGCTAACCCAGTACTCCACCCCCCCCCCCCCCCCCAGTGTGTTGAACATGAATAGGGGCACTGGATTAGAGCAGGGGTCTTCGCTGAGCCCTGAAATCTGTGTGGATATTACTCTCTCTCTCACACATACACACACACACACACACGTGTGTGTGTGTGTGTGTGTGTGGGTGGGTGGGTGGTGTGTTCATTTGTTCACATGTTTAAATGCCACCGCAGGCTATAAGCAGATGTATTTTGGCTTGGTCCCTTGGTCCGGCCTCTTTTATTAAATAAGAATAAGCACAAAACAAAAACAAACAACAGGTTCAACACA
>JACYXH010000559.1:640222-667722 GCA_026745465.1 Lota lota | reverse complement strand
TCCTTTGTTTCCATGGACCTGCCCATCCCCAGTCTGCTATGTGGGGACAGCAAGCTACACCCACCTCCCACTGCTCAGCCATTGTATGTGTGTGTGTGCGTGTGTGTGTGTGTGTGTGAGAGTATGCGTATGTATGTGTGAGTGAGTGTGTGAGTGTGTGTGCATTTGTGATTGTGCCTGTGTGTGTGGATGCTTTTGTAAATGTGTGTGTGTGTGTGTGTGTGCGGGTGTGTTTGTGTATGTGTGCGCGTGTTGGAATTTGTGTGTTTGAGTGTGTGTGTGTGTGTGACATAGACACAGGCATGTCTACGTCTCCCTATTCATTACTGCTGGGCCCTCACGGGAGCGAATCACGTGTTTATTTATTGTAATCTCCTTGACTGTAATATATGACATGCAGCAAGAAGAGCAGAGGGAAAGGACCCTGTCACAGTGTTACGTTGGATTGTGTTAAACATTCCTACAACCCTTCACACCAAAATGGTAAAACCCATTTCTGTGGGAAGCTAAGAATTACCATAGGCCTTAAAAGCTCTAAAATAAACACTTTGTGGGACACCACCACAAAATGTGTGATTCGTGTTTGGATTATGTTTTATCCTTGACTTTGCAACAAAAAATATAATATATTCAAACACTTACATTTTCAACACACACACACATACACAATGACACACATGCTCACACACATACGCACATACACATGCAAACACGCACACAGACACACAGTTCTGGTTTTATGATGTGAAGTGCTGGTTTGGATGTTTGAGTTTAACATACAGTGAGAAGTTCCATTGGACCCAAATGCGGCCCTCCAGCGTTTCCGTGCAAATCAATTGAGCGCTTCAGTAATTAAACGATAATTCAATACATTTGCTTATTTATCAGTATCTCAGAAACGATTGGAGTCAATGGAGCATCAATATTTCTCGGCTGGGAAGGTTTATTTATGCAAGGCCGGGGCTGCAAGAGAGGATGTACAGGGACAACTGAGGAGAGTCAATATTTTCATATGTAAGCCTTTGAAATTAATGACCTAATATGTGAGATGAGAAAGCTTGTTTTAAAGGCCTAATCCTTGGGCATCGGAATCAATGTGGCTCTGGGCTCTGGGAAATGAGGCCTGCGCACCCACACACGCACACAGCACATATATATTTATAAAGGGACATTCACATTCACATCCACTCAATATGTACACACACACGCATAAAGAGAAAAATGCTATGTTTATGATCATGTTGCCTTAAATATTTTAGCCCATTTATCCATGGCATGATTTTAATAACTTAAAGAACATTCTCTCTCTCACACACACACTCTCGTTCTCTCTCTCTCAAACAGACACACTTACACACCCACACCCACACCCACACCCACATACACACACACACACACACACACACACACACACACACACATACAGACACACACAGACACACACATTCTTGCATCATTATTCGAGCAGTATCATAATGTGTGATTTAAATAAGAATATATAAATATTATTATTATTATTATTGTGATAATATCCATTTCTGTTATAATTTTAGTCACAGCAGTAATATTGACTGGACTTTAGTATGTGACCCTCGCCTTGACAATGTAAGGAAGGACATAGACTCTTAGTCATTATAAGAAAAGTGAAGCTGTTTCCTGTGCACACCCCGAGAATTAAAATGTAATTACTGAGCTGGCACGACACAGCTACACAGGCAACAAGCAGAGAGAGAGAGAGAGAGAGAGAGAGACGCAGAGATAGAGAGAGAGAGAGCGAGAGCGAGAGCGAGAGAGAGAGAGAGAGAGAGAGAGAGAGAGAGAGAGAGAGAGAGAGAGAGAGAGAGAGGAGCGAGAGTGTGGAAAAGATAGAGACTGGGATGACACCTGAGCCTTTAATTAACCAAATTAATGAAAATGAAATCACTGGCGTTCAAGACGAGAGGGTGTGCAACAATCTTTGAATAAACTCAGCAATTATGGGCTGGGAGTTAATGAAGCCAGCTATTGAGGAGGTAGCGACGGCTTCACAAGCTTCCCCTCCGCCGCTTCCTCTTTCCTCCTGGCCCCCGTTCAGACGGCCGGGTGTGTGTGTGTTGTGTGTGTGTGTGCCTGCTGCTGACCTGGGCCGATCTGAACGCCTGATTGTGGGCCAGACTGTAGCACCAGCACGGCCACTGTCTGCTGGCTTATTGCTGCTGTAAGTTGTGATGCTTACACACTGATTTTCTATTGGCTTTCACTTATGCACCCAATTGCTGTAGTCTGCTGGCCTATCTGCTGTCCCCTTTACTGGGTCTTAACCACCAGCCAGCTGCCATCGGGACATTGTTTTCCCTCCCTACAGGCCCCACAGAGGAGGATAGGACAAAGGTATTGAGAGATTGAGAGGTTGAAAGAGAGAAAGAGATTGAGAGGTTGAAGGAGAGAGAGAGATAAAGACAGAGATTGAAGGAGAGTGAGAGAAAGAGAGAGAGAGATTGAAGGGGAGTGAGAGAAAGACAGAGAGAATGAATGGGAGAGAGAGAGAGCGATTGAAGGAGAGAGAGACAGAGCGAGAGAGAGAGAGAGAGAGAGATATTGAAGGAGAGAGAGGATAGTAGGGGGCATGTAGAGAACAATCATTAGGACGCTCAGACAGAGGGACGAGGAGGAGACGGAGAGCTGGATGTGATGTTGAGAGGGAGAGCGAGGGAGACGACGAGACAGAGAGAGAGTGTGAGACAGTGAGGCAGGTTGGGGTCCCTGAGCATCTGGCGATGCATCGTGGGGGGCCGGCAGTCCTTGTCATTAATAGTGATGACATCATTTAAGCCATCAGGACTAAACGAGCCGGTTAAGAGAGATGCTTCTCCGTCAAGACGTTGGCGTGGAGATTAAAGGTGTGAGGGGACAACGTGTATGTGTGCATGTGTGTGTGCATATTCGCTGTCATTATTTTTTTGAAACACTAACTGTAACAATACAGTTTTTTTTTTTGTGGGAGTGAAAAAGTAATGAAACAAAGTCCAATTGTTGGTGAACAAATGTGAGCCATGGTGCTACCAAAACCTCCTTGAACTTAACCGTGGGACAGTACCTCTGTTGACATGTAGAGCATAGTGCTGGGACCTTGAACGTCCCTTTGGTTCATTGAAGGTGTCCGCTAGATACTGCAAAATCAATTCTACAATACAATTATAAATGCTTTAGGAGAGCTCTAGTGTGACACCAAGTAAGCATCCTAACTGAGTGGCAAGCATATGGAACAGTGCACGAGATGGAACAGCACACGAGATGGAACAGTGCACGAGAGTCAATTAGATACCAGGACTAACTGATGAGGTAATGGTTCATAGCAGCCCTGCTGTCTAGCATGATGGACAATTATCTTGTCAAGGAACAAACCTGTGATTCAGCTACAGTGTTCTGTTTTCAATGTGCAACCTTATTTTTAGTGTCCCCGGCTAACAAATGTTAGAACATTAACGAGTGCAATGTCGAAGGTCAGGCACACACACACACACACACACACACGCACACAGGGTGGGTGGCGGTGGGTGGGTGGAGGCTGAACCTTTTGAGCAGGAGATTATTGGTGTGCCACAGTTTACAAGGGATGTGCTGCCATTAGGGCTGTTGTTGGTGGAGAACCAAACCACTGGCTAAATCTGCCATGAAATACTAGCCTGCTGCAATATAACCTGAGCATCTGCACCAGAGTGGAAACAGATGAGTGCTTCAAGGATACAATGTGGTGATTTTTTTGGGTTGGTTTTTGTTTTGTACGCCTGGGTGTCTGTGGCAATGGCTCATAAGGGCAATGAGGCTAGGGGAAATTATTCTTATTTTGGTTTGCATGTGACATGTGTTGGAGTGAAAGTGTTGGTCTTTGTAGGGACTTGCGCGATGATGTGTGTGGGAGAGGGACTATGTCGGCTCTTGTTTTGTGAATGTGCTGATATTCTGTAAGTGCTGGAGCACACCTACTGGCACAGATCCATACCACCCCAGAGTCTGATGGGCTCAGTGCTCAGGAACACCGCCATCATAGATTTGGTTAAGGTTGCACTCTATTAAACCGTCCAGGTTTTAGTTGTCTGCATTTTGCTGGACATTTGCTGGACATTGACATCAAGGATTATTTATATCTGTTGCATCAATCAAAGCTACAACAATTATTATTTAATCAGACAACGGAAATATGCACACATAACTGTAAATCTTTCAGTGGTTCCTGGTTTTAGATGTTGCAGTGAGGCAGAGCAGAGTACCAGGTCTTTATAATGTATTAGAAGGCATTTCAGAGACATTATGGTTCTTGGTCCTGTGTAGGGGTAGGGGTTGTGGTATTCTGTTACCCCTTACACAGCCCTCTCCTTAGAGGGGACAAGTGTACCATTCCCCCCCCCCCCCCCCCCTTTCTAGTCACAGACTAGTTTCCATTGCACTGGCTTTTTTGCTTGTGCAACGATACCTGATTCAAGGCGATATCGGTATGGTTGCTTGATAGTTTATTCACTTTTTAACAGGACTACCATTGTAAAATAAAAATCTAGTACAACTCAACAACAGACTCTGTTATGAACTAAATTATTTTCAATATCAAAGCTTACTTCAAATTCAACTTGATGTAAGAATACCTTTGCTTAGCATATCGTAAAACTAGCTCTCCACCATCTTAGCCAGGTCCCTCCTTTGTCCTGTCAGCCCTTTTTCATCCCCCCCCCCTCCCACCCACCCACCTTGTCTCCACTAAAAAGTGCCTCTTCTGGTGGCTGGGCACGGCCACTGGCGTCTATTGACAGACCAGTACATTCTAGACATATCTGGAGGATTAAGTTGCCAATTTAAGCAACGGGAAAATCAATGGTTTCCTCTTTTAATTCATGAGAAAGCCTGTCACTGTGAAAACAGCGGCGGGGATGGGCTGTTCAGATCACATCCATCTTGGAGAGAAAGGTAGAGAGAGGTTGAGAGAGAGAGAGAGAGAGAAAGAGAGAGA
The DNA here is from genome assembly GCA_026745465.1 of Lota lota. Classification (NCBI taxonomy): domain Eukaryota; kingdom Metazoa; phylum Chordata; class Actinopteri; order Gadiformes; family Lotidae; genus Lota; species Lota lota. The sequence continues at coordinate 662,741 of JACYXH010000559.1, read as the reverse complement.
GCGAGCGAGTCAAGTGGGGAGAGAGTGAAAACGAGTGGACAGCTTTTCTTTAGATCTCTCCATCACAGGGATGGAGGACCAGGAAGGCAAAGGGCTGGCTCCCGAGCGATGAAGACAGATAAAATAGATCCCAAAAACCTCCTGTACTCTTATTGGAAACGCTAGCCGGCTGAATGGTTTCTGAAAGAAGGACAGTTTTAATAGGTTTGGTTCATCTGTGTTAGGAAACAAGATGGCCATTGTGTTTCAACCTGTGCAAAATTTAGAACAGGCTTTTATGATTCAGAGTTGTCAAGTCATTGTCTTACAGAATGGCTTACAAATATTTAACTTTTTTTGAAGATAAATGAGCCTGTGTGTGAAAAGTACAATGTAAATATTAGATTTTAACAGTCTTGTTGGTGTTCAACGCAAAGAGAGTGTATGGGACATAACTTTATTTTAGTAAAAAACAGGGCAATAGAGAGCTCCTATAGCTATGAATGAGACATGTAGTAATGTCTGCGCTGGACAGCACAGGGTTAAGCACTAAAAGGGCAGTGTTTTATGAATGCTCTAAACAAGTGCGTGTCATCCCCTGGTTACCGTCTCTCATTGTGTGTCCCCTGCTGACTTCAGGAAATCTTTCTCTTTTTAATGAACAGTTCAATATCTAATTCATTAAAGTGGCGGTTTTATTTGATGCAATTTTCCTTACTCTAGCAGACTGAGGATGACTAGGTAGGGGAGTTGGTGGTGGTGGTGGAGGAGTAGGGTGTATGGGGGTGTATGGGGGGCTAGGGGGATGATGGCCAAGGCAATGGTTTTATTGAGGGGGTACATCCATGCACACACAAACACACACACACACACACACACACACACACACACACACACACACACAGCCTACATCCCACACACACACACACACATACACTGCCTGAGTCCCAAAGCAACCTGGGGGGGAGGGTCCGGTCGATCGTGGCTCCTGTCCACAGGGGCTGAGCGCAGGAGTTTTACTCTGCTCTGACTGCTTGAGGGACTAAAAGGGACTAAAAGGGAGGGGGGGGGGGGGGGGGGGGGTTGTAATTGGCCACGCACACACTCGTGGTCATCATTAGAGGCTGGCCAACAGGCAGGGTTAACAATCGGTGTGGGGCAGCTGCCAGTGGTTTCTCCTTTTTTTTTTTTTTCTCCTCTAAGCATCTCGCTGGCAGGGAAAAGGCACAGGGAAGCATATTCAGACTTTAGTGGAGCATTAAAGATGTCGCCTGTGGCTCTCTTATTGGTGCGTGTGTGTGTGTGTGTGTGTGTGTGTGTGTGTGAGAAGGAGAGTCCACGTGTATATATCTGCACCCGTGTGTGTGTGTCCAAGTATAATCTGCATAGTGCTGCTCTTCATGAAAAAAATGATCTCTCTTTCTCTTTCTTTCTCTCTCTCTCTCTCTCTCTTTCTATCTCTCTTAGTCTTAATGTACTCCTCATTCATTATTTCATTCTCTAAATCCACATACAATACAATACATTATGGTACAGTACAGTAGTAGCAGTATCCTTCTACAACAAGCCCACAGGTACCAGATACTGTATGCAGCCTCCAAGTATGGCAAATCATGCACTTCCTGTTTCTCTACTTTTCTTTCTCCTCCCTGAAGCATCCACAGCATTACAAATCGAATAAAAAAAATTGTTACATGTTTGAAACTTTAAGTGCAATAAAATATAACGGTGGGAAGGCGATGGTGAAGGTAGACAGCAGGTACAATATAATGAGGGTGGGAATTTAAAAAGAAAGAGAGATAGAGAGAGAGAGAGAGAGAGAGAGAGAGAGAGAGAGAGAGAGAGAGAGAGAGAGAGAGGGGGAGAGAGAGAGACATCTCTAGTGATGGGGGGAGAGAGGGAGGAGAGCCTAGGGGGGGGAGAGGGGTCTGTTCTGATCTAGTCCGGTGTGGTCTATCAGGTGCCTGACCCCCCCCCCCCCCCCCCCCGCTTTCCTCCCCGCTTTCCTCCCTCCCCCCTCCCTCCCCTCCCTCCCCCCTCCCTCCCATGTGCTGGTGGGTTGTTGTTACACCAAGGGCAGCGCCACAAGTCCAAAAGTATTGATTTCCCGCCTGGTTGAGAGGCAAAGAACTGTCATGTGGAGAGCACTGACCTTGGTGCACACACACACACACACACATATCCACACACACACAAAGACACACACACACACTCACTCACACACACACACACAGACACACTCACACATGCACACACACACACTAAGACAACTGTTCCCCCCGGCACACCGAGTACGGAGGAGAGAGAGGAACAGAGTGCGTGTCTGTGTGTGCATGTGCGTGCGTGCACGTGTGTGTGTTTGAAATTAGGAGTAGGAATGGAAGTAGGAAGATGGCCAAAATAGAGTGAGTAGTGAAGCATAAGAGAGAGAGAGAGAGAGAGAGAGAGAGAGAGAGAGAGAGAGAGAGAGAGAGAGAGAGAGAGAGAGAGAGAGAGAGAGAGAGAGAGAGAGAGAGAGAGAGAGAAAGAGAGGGAGAATGAACGAAAGAAACAAACAAGATTCAAGTAATGAATGAAAGAAGGAACAGAATAAAAGAAGGACAAGAAAAAAAGGAAGAGGAGTCCATAAAGAAGAATAGATGAGCTAACAGTCAGAGCCAGAGGCCAGGTCTCCAGAGTGACCGCGGCCGGCCTGGTGTCTGGTTATCACACTGTTTGAAATGACAATAGCTTGACTTGTATCTCCCCCCTGAGACCCCACTCTGATCCATAAGTCCGGGGAAGAGGAGGAGGAGGAGGAGGGGAGACCAGGGGGATGAGGGGGAGACCAGGGGGAGGAGGAGGTGGGGGTAGATGTGAGGGTGGAGGGAAAGAACAGGCCTGGCTGGAGAGAGAGCGAGAGAGAGAGAGAGAGAGAGAGAGAGAGAGAGAGAGAGAGAGAGAGAGAGAGAGAGAGAGAGAGAGACAAGAGGTATAAAGCAGTGTGGGAGAAGACAATGAGCCAGATGAAGAAGAGCAGAAGAAGAGAGGCGGCCAAACAGAAAGAGACTTTGTGTTTCTGGGCTACGTATGTAACCCTCCAGAGGTAGAGAGGGGTAGAGAGACACACAGAGAGCGTGAGAGAGAAAGTGTGAGAGAGAGAGTTACAAAGAGAGTGAGATACACACAGAGAGATAAAGAGTGTGTAAGGATGACGAGAGAAAGTGTTGAAGTGGAAGTGGTTTTCTTTTTTCATGTGCAGGCTCTGTCAGGATTAGACACACCAAAAGATCCCTGTCACCTGCAGCTACACACCAGAGCTCATCCTCTCTCCATTCACTGAGGAACACTTCAAGACAGCGAGAGAGAGAGACAGTGGTAGAGAGAGAGAGAGAGAGAGAGAGAGAGAGAGAGAGAGAGAGAGAGAGAGAGAGAGAGAGAGAGAGAGAGAGAGGAACTGAGCCTACAAAGAGCTTTCCCCGGCTAAGATCAGCGGGTGACAGACACTCCAGAGCGCTGGCTTTAGTTGCACATCCCGTCTTAGATCAGGGTATTTTGCTAACATCCCCTAGCAACTAACTCCTTTTCTTGTACTTTTTTGTGCGCTGGGGCTTTACGAATAAAGACACACAAGAAAGGAAGAGAGGAAAGAAAAAGACAGAGAATCCACATGAAGTGTTTCCGAGCGGAGTCGGGAAGGGGGGAGAAAGTGTTCGCAAATGCACTTTTTTTCTTGGAGTTTGAAAGGACTTTGCGGCGCTAATTGAATTAGCTAGCTTATTAGCGTTATGGAGTGTGCGCTTGGCGGTATTTGGCGGAGGGGAATTGAAGTGCAGTATTAGTTTAACTTCTAATTTTACACTCGCCAGACAAATGATTTTTCCTCTGCTGCAGTTAACATGGACAGTGGCGCACGCTAACCTAATATTTTTCTGCAGTGTGTAAGTGGCAATTTGTCCCCATAAACTCAACAGGGGGACCAAAACAGATTCACCAAGACAAGTGCATATTTTCAATCTACTACACGTACTTTAATAGCCAATGGAGTTGTCCATTTGGGACCGAGAAATATATATATATATATATTTATATATATATATATATATATATATATATATATATATATATATATATATATATAAAAAGACTTTGGTGATGTAAATAGACACAAGCAACATGAAACGTCTCTGTTGGTTTAATATCTAAATATTGCTGTAAATACAAAAGGCTGTGGTCAAAACACACACACACACACACACACACACACACACACACACACACCATCTCATCCATTCTCCTAATCTTGGTCTCATCATCGAGTGACAACACATAACCTTCCTTCCCATCTTTTAAAACTCAGCTCATGGCCTCGGCATGTAGAGTCCCATAGCTCCAGTATTTTAAGAACACCAACGGCCCACCCCATCACCCCCTCGTGGTCTCACGACACCGCCTGTGTTTCACCACACGGCTTCTTCATGTCCCATCAATGATAGATCGTGCTAAAATAAGTTCCCCTCCCCCCCCATAAGTCACTTCTCTTTGGGGGTCTCATTATAAAGGTGGCATTCGAGGTGCTTCTAATTGGCCCCAATATGGGCCACAGAAGGCGGCGAGAGCCTGGGGACCTGGCGGGACACATGGTCAACTCAGAGACAGGTGACCAAAGTCAGCAGAGAAGAATCTGGAATCAGTAGGACTTGGAGTCGGGGGATGATACTTGGCTTTGTAAAGCTTGCGTTTGACGTTAGCGAAGTGACCACAAACATGGTAATATATTTCATTAATTAATAATAGGGAATACAGTTTCTGCTAATGTGTGTGTATGTGTGTGTGAGTGTGTGTGTGTGTGTGTGTGTGTGTGTGTGTGTGTGTGTGTGTGCCTGCGTGCGTATGTGTGCGTGTGTGTGTTTCTCTTCCTCAATTCAATATTAAGTCTAAGTTCACAGAACATAGCGGAAGCTTTCAACAAATCCATAGTGAGAGAAAGAAAGAAAGAACAAGAAAAAAAGAGACACAGAGGCAACCACAGACAAAGGAACAGGAACTTGTGTATCCCTGTTATTATTTATTTGTGTTTATTTCACACTGGAGCTCTGCTGTGTATTCCCTGCTGCACACGACAGAGTGGAGCAGGCTGGTTAACTGCTGTTCTGACATTAGCTGAGTGTAGTCACAGCATTTGGCCTGGGGACAAACGCTAGAAAGGCCTTATTAAATATGAATGCCAGAACCCCCCCCCTTCCTCCTCTCTTCCTCTCATTCCCCCTTTCCTCCCTGAAGAGTATGTGCCTGTGTGTGTGTGTGTGTGTGTGTGTTTGTGTATGTGTGTGAGTGTGTGTGTGTGTGTGTGTGTGTGCGTGCATGTGTCTCAGTGTGTGTACGTGTGTATGTGTGCATGTGTCTCAGTGTGAAAATGTGTGCATGTGCGTGTCTGCCTGGGTGGGTGGCATGCCTTTTTGCTCTGTCACATTGTGTCCCCGCCGTTTGTTTACTCACACTGACAGAGATACACTAGCAAGCTGTTAGCGCGCGCTGCCTGCGCTCGCTAAGCAAGTGCCAAAGAGCCTGCTAATGCTCCACTTCATGTTAATAATACATTCCTGCGCCAGCGCTAGGCAGCTAGTTAGCTAGCGCCCCGGCCCCAGCTGTCTGAACTATTTTACAGGCTGATGAATCTGTTAACTGCCACGTCACTCTCACTTTGTGTGTGTGTGTGTGTGTGTGTGTGCGTAGTAACCTAGCCTAGTGTCAGTAAGTGTCATTGTCACTTGCTGTTAGCTCTCCTGGTGTCACACACACCGGGAGAACCCAGTGGAGCGGGAAAACGATGCCAGGCTAAGCTAACACACGTGTACCACCCTAGCCACCCTCCCCCTTCACATTATCCCCTTACTGTTCCACCTATGCCTGGGGCAGTGTGATGGCACGGGGGGTGTCTGGCCGCATGGCAGGGTTGGTGCTAGCACGTGCTGAGCACCAGGCTAGTCCCCCACAGGGAAGGAAGTGGGCCATTAGCGCTGGTCCTTGCCCAGCCATTTCACTCCACTTCAGTACACATCACTAGGATCCGCCCCGCCAGCCAGCTAGCTAACACACGCTCATTACTGTCGGCGACAGAGATGGTCCCCGTGCTTTCTTTGTACAGCTTAGTGTTTGGAATTCGTTAGAGACCAGAGACTGCAGCCCGCCTGACCAAAGACCCACATAATTAGGTGTGTCTTGCCATACTCTTTAAAGACATAGATGTTGGCACCCCCAAAGCACATTTTAAGATAGCTACAGCTAACTTCATGTTTTTTAAACAAGTCCTTTATTGGGGAAAAGATTAGACTTTATTGAACCCAGCATGGATGTTGAGGGAATTCACACTTGCAGTCGTGTGTCACATTATTAAATTAAACAACGTTTTATCTATAAAGATGTGATTATTTGTTTATAAAAGCACTAGATATGGGCCTCGCTAAACCCAGTTAAGAGACTCAATCGTAAGCCTAATCTGAGGCCCTCGTCAGTGTTATTTTTTCAATGGATTTATCTGCCTCTCCAACCAGCTCTCTCTTTTACTCCAATGACTTAATATCGGGAAGCAGCCGAAACCTTAATGAAACTTAATGATGATAGTCATAACATAACAATAATCCAGTGGTCTGGAAAAGTAATCAATGCGTCTTCTCTTCTTCCCCTAATGACCTGTGAAAACAAAGCAATAAAAAGGCGCTGTGGGTTTGTTTTGGCCGACGCAACGCTCGGATAAGAGGGGCTAGCTGATTAGCGCGCAGCAACAGCCAAGATGGACTCCCAAGATTAGCACAAGGCTAGTGTCACAAACACAGTAGATAATGGCCAGATAATATGTGACTGTGTCCCTGTTGAGTGTGCACATTTCACAACTTTCCTCCTTAGTCATGCTTCCAAAAAAGGACAACGTTTTTCCCGTTCATACACTCGCAAAGAGTGTATAAATAAATACATGTGTTCTTGTTTATTTGCACAACATTGATATAAATCTTTCCAAACCCTTAATGTCTCCTTAGATACTATCCTATGAGGATACATACGATACATGTAAATTGTGTCAACATTGCCTGTCCAGATTATATTCCACCCTGGTGTCTAGCATTCGGAAGCTGCTCTGTGGTAGTTGGCCCAGTAGTCGTGATTGGATGAACACATGTTGGTTACTCTGTCTCCACCTAACCTTATTTTATTTTTTAGTGTGCCTCTTTGTTGTTGCATCTCTCTTGTTGATTCCTTCCAGACTCTTGCGGCCCTTCACCACAAATCATTGTGGTGCCGTGGCGACGTCCTGCTCTGGGACGGAACCAGTCCCCGAAGTGGTGCGAAAGCATAAGTCCCCGCAATTATCTGTCCTCACAAGCAACACGAAACCAGTGTATGTCTCTGTGTGTGATGCTAATGAGTGCATGGTTTCCACAGCATATTTGCGTGGAGTGTGTGAGTGGAGTGGCTGATTTTAATTACTTTAGTTCAGTTGGAAAAATATTTACATTGTAATCTGTAGAGTTTGTGTATTTTGTGTTGAGTGTATGGTGATAACTGTTATTAGTGATAAGTCAGACGTGGACATAGACACACACACACACGCACAAACACACACAGGTTTTCGCTTTCCTTTTTTTTTTACAAAAGAGATCACAGAGTTCATTCTCTCTTTTCTTCAAATACAATCACATTCACAGTCCACTCATGCACACACTCTCTCAATCTGTCTCGCTTTCTCTCTCTCTCTCTCACACACACACACACACACACACACACGCACACATACACATACACACTTCCCATGTTCAACTCTGTCATATACACTCTCTTTTGCACACACATACATACACACACACACGCTCAAAGACACACACACAAAGACACACACACACACACACACACACACACACACACACAAAATCACGCACACATGAAAAGGAAAACGTGTGATATCCAACTCGTGCCTTGGTTTCCTACCAAATATAAATCATGCATACCATATCAGGATGGGATACACCGCACACTTGAAATTCAGGAAATTCTTGGAGAAGCACTTTAATTTAACATGATTTAACTAACCCCGTAGTAAATCTATTTCCTATTCCCCCGGTCGGCTCCATGCACATACCTAAACACACACGCTATGTGCCATACGACAACCTAGGAGAGATCGCTAGCCAGGTGGATTACACCCGAATCATCGGCTGATGTATCTTTTTTTCCTTTTTTTCTCGGAGAACCCGGCGTCCTGATTAAAAATTTCAGCTCTGCTGCATTTCTAATTAATTAGCGAGGGCCACTCGGTAGAGCGGTGTCGACCAATTAGGCGCCAGCGAGCCAATGATGCCTATCGCCTCTCTCTCTCTGTGCCTCGCTCTCTCCCTCTTTCTCCCTCTCTCTCTCTCTCTCTCTCTCCCTCTCTCTCTCTCTCTCTCTCTCTCTCTCTCTCTCTCTCTCCGTACAGCTGTCGCTCTGCTCGCTCTGACGGACAGGCCTAGGGCCCCGAGGTGCTCACCCAGGGTCACGCACGCAGCCACACATACGTACTCATAAGGGTGTGCACTCACTGACACACACACACATACATACACACACACATACACCTACCGTATGGAAAATACAAGTCTTTATAACCAAAAGAAATACATAATATTAAAGTGTTTCAATAATATAGATTATGACAAGACAATCCATTCATATGTTGGTGAACATATCACAGATCCCAAAAAAATTCAAAACTTCGCTAGCATGAGTGTTAATCTCCTAAACTGTCTCTTAGAGTTAGCATCTGATAGCAGAGATGTGCGTTCACATGAAAGAAGTGAGCCAGACACCAGACCAACACAGGAGCTGGAGGGGATGACCTCATTTTAACCCTCTGCCCAGTCTGCCCAGTAATGAAGCCTATCGGTATATATACTCACTGTTTATGTTATATTCCATACTGTATCAGTGGTTGTGTGTTGATGAAGGTTCGGGGCATGGCTGAGTAGACTAAGAGAACTGACACGTTACAAGACAAAGGAAGATCATTTCCACTTCAAGGTGTCATACAATATGGAACCACTGTCAGCCCTCTCTCCTCTCCTGCTCTCTCTCTCTCTCACACACACACACACACACACACACACACACACACACACACACACACACACACACACACACACACACACACACACACACACACACAAACACTTCAAATTCACACAGATATATCATTTATTATATATTATTATTATATATTAACCATACTTCCTAGACATTTATTTTACAAACATGTAATGATTGGCCCTTCTAATGTTTATTAGCAGTGTTAGAAAATGTGCTGAGACAGTTTTTCTTTCTTCCAGATTAAAAAAAGAAAAACATCCCATAGCGGAAATAAAAAATAAAATACAACCGGGACTTCAAAGCTCTTTGGTGTTTTCTTTACATTATTGAACATATCAGACATTTTAAGTTCAACCACACACACATACACACACACACACACACACACACACACACACACGGACGCACGACAAACGCACACAGAGATACAACCAGACACACACAGGCAAGGCAACTAAAAAATAAACATACTTACAGGTAATTATAAACTTCCTCTTTAAAGGTTCTGTTTAAGTGACACTTTTTTAAACCCAGAACTTGCAGGGGAGGGAAAGGGTGTTTGTGTGTGGGGGTGTTTATGTGTGTGTGTGTGTGTGTGTGTGTGTGTGTGTGTGTGTGTGTGTGTGTGTGTGTGTGTCTGCGTATGTGTGTTTGTGTGTGTGTGTTTGTGTGTGTGTGTGTGCGTGTGTGTTTGTGTGCAGAGCATAAATGTGGGATAATGCCGTCCATTCGCAGGAACAAACACTGGCTACCGCAGTGTCTGATTAGTAAGTGGAGAGGGGCCATGAATATTAGAGAAGGACCCTAAGAAGCCAAGCATGAAACATAGAGAGGATGTCAAAGACGTTTGTTCCCATCTTGTTCATTATATCTCTCTCACACACATTCTCCACACACACACACACACACACACACACACACACACACGTACACACACACACACACACACATACATACAAACAAACACACACACATATACACACAAATTGAAATCAAACACCATTTTAAAAAGTTGTAATTAATAGATGTGCATGTTGGACATTTTGTTGACTTAAGTCATTCATTTGGCCTCTCTACTTGGCAAGTCCAAAGAGCCCAATTAACATGGATAATATTGCTGCATCGTGTAAAAAAACGGTGATTGTATTTCTTAATACAGAGGGAATATTCAAATGAATCGCCTTCATTATTCAAATGTACTCGCCATGCCATCGCTGGGGAGAGTCGTAGCAAGCAAAGAGGACAATCAATTTGTTATTTTGCCCGAGTCCATTAAATAAACAACATGCACCCCATCCCTTTCGTTTGCCCATGTTACAAACTACAAATTACACGTTTGCTGAAAATAAACAATTTGTCTTAAAATGCTCACCTCAAGGAAATAAGTATTTTTTATAAAGCTAGTTATTGTGCAATTAATAATGCTCAAGTATCCTGTGATCACTTTTAACATTTCAAACAAACAACTCTAGATGAAAACAAAAGTCAATTGTAAGAATCCATACATGGTTTTGATAGTGAGTTGAAATCCAAACCAAAGTCTGTGTCCCTGGTTCTACAAAACCATCCACCCCCTCTCTCGTTGCACCCCGCAGTCCTGCTGAGAGACTGACCCAATCCTTCTCCTTCGGCCAAAATACTCTGCACAAATATTACGTTTTACAAGAACAGAGCGCTGGAGACATTTAATAGCAGCAATGAGGGACGTCATGTCATAGCTTAGCGCAGGACGTCCCTACATAGATTCCTATTGTGTCAGGGTTCTTGTCCTGGTGCTTGTTCAGAGCTGGGGGGCCCTGCAGCAAGTGGAAAGGGTCCGGCTCTTGGCTCGCTCTCCCACTCGTATAGCGATAACAAAGTCAATATTACAAAGAGGTAACACATGTCGAGGTATGCAAACACATTGACACACAGGAACCAGTGCACACACACACACACACAAACACACAACACACACACACACACACACAAATACATACACACAGGGACAAGCACACACGCACAGAAAGAACCGTACACTCACACACACAGGCACAAATACATTCACAAACACACACACAGAGGGACAAGCACACACACAGGGACAAGCCTATACACTCCACACACAGGCACAAAAACACTCACTCACACACACACATACACACACCTTTTCCCTGACTTCTCCAGGTTAAACCTGATATTTATGTGTTAGATATTTCATTAATTCATACCAACCTATGCTATATGTGTGTACAGATGTACTCAATAAACATACATATTAATTTCTCTGTGATTATGAAAGTCTGATTGTACATGCATGCTTTTGCATCTGGGCGTGTGTATGTGTGTGTGTGTGTGTGTGTGTGTCCGTGTGCATGTGTGTCTACGACTATGAGCATGTGTGTTTGTGTATGTGTGTGTCTGAGTGTGTATGAGAGCCAGTTTGTTTTGTTTTTCCCTTACTTCAGCACATCTGACAGAGCTTTTCTGGAACTCCTGAGCCTTGTCCAAACAAAGATGGCCGAATGCGAGGGGGAGAGTTGAGGTGGATACGTGTGTGTGTGTGTGTGTGTGTGTGCGTCTGAGGGGACCAGAAGGGCCCTTGCAAAAAAAGAAACAGAAAATAAATGGGAAAGGGGAAAAATATATATATTCCTGAGAAAGCAGGGAGACTTGTGGTTTTTCTCCCCCTCCTCCCCCCACCACCACTTCTTCATCTCCTCCTCTTCCTCCTCCCCCTCCTCCTCTTCCCCTCATCATCCTCTGTACTGGTCCAGCTGCACTCAGATGTGTCTGCCTAGCCTGCCCCCCCCCCCCCCCCCCGCCATACCTCCCTCTTACTCCTACCCCAAATTCAAAGCCACTGCCAAGGCGATACCGAGCGCGCCCAAGAGAGAGAGAGAGAGAATGAGAGAGAGAGACAACGAGAGAGAGAGAGAGAGAGAGAGAGAGAGAGAGAGAGAGAGAGAGAGAGAGAGACGGGAACAGGAGATCGAGTGCGAGCGAGAGTGTCGCAGCTGGTAATACTTAGTGGCCATTTTACGGCAGTGTAGGCATGTGATTCATTAGGGCCGGGACCGGCGTGTTTTGTGCCGAGTACTGGTCGTGTTATTGTTAGGATGTGGTAAAATTATAAATATGGGGGAGGCAGGAATCTGAGTAGCGATGGGTGGGTGTGTGTTTGTATGTGTGTGTGTGTGTACATGTGTGTGTCTTTGGCTGTGTGATTGTGTGGTTGTCTTTCTAGAGTATGTGAATGTGTGACTGTGTGACTGTGTATGTGTGACTGTGTGACTGTGTGTGTGTGTGTGTGTGTGTGTGTGTGTGTGTGTGCATCTGTGCTTATGTGTGTGTCTTTGTTACACTGTTTGAGTGCATATAGTGTGAGTGTGTGTGTATAGTGTGTAGTGTGTGCAACAGGGGGTGCGGTGGGGGTTAGCATGGGGAGGGTGGTAGCATGCTACTCGTTAACTCCCATACCACAGTCTTGTTTCTCATGATTGGGTGGCAATAAAAAAGTCTGTCACAATTTGTCAGCGCTAATGAGTGGATGGCAACACCAGCACCGGGGAGCAGAGCGAGAGAGACACGCTAACATTAGTCCAATTCCTCGATCGCTTTATAATGGCAGAAATGAGGATTCCGTTTTCCCTCAAATGAAGTGGACTTAATAAGCGATCCTGTGAGGCGCTTTTGCAATTTGGTCGGGTCGATCGCCGCGTTGCAATCAGCAATCCGAGGGCCGCATCATCGTCACTGTTGTCGTGGTTGTGTGTTGAGTGTGGAACTGGGGCATGGTGGTGTTGCAAAGTTTTACTGGAAGAAAGTCTCAGATATATTCTTTACCCGCATTTTATGTGTATTTGTGTTTTGCGTTTCCTTCTTTGTTGTTTTGTTCATTCATACTTGGTTTCTTTCTTCTTTATTACATTTGTTCATTCTTTCTCTCTTTTCTCTTTCTCTATCTCTTGTCCTCTCCATTCTCTCCCTCTCCCTCTCCCTCTATCTCCTCCTTCTCTCTCTCTCCCTCTATCTCCCCTCCTCTCTCTCTCCCTCTATCTCCCCCCTCTCTCTTGCTCCCTCTCTCTCCGTGTCTCTCACTCCCGGTGATCTCTCTCCCTCAGACAGTGTCTGGCCTCCACTCTTCTATCGGTGAACTTTGTAAGAAGGAGATAAAGACTGGAGACAAACGCCCTGATGGACTTTTCTTTTAGTTTGTGTCCCACTCACACACACACATACACACACACAGAATCACTTGCCACTCTCTGATTGCGAAGTACAAGGAGTGACACTTGTCCCTGTAGGAACATAGGCCAGCAAGGAGTCGAATGTAGTTTCCTCTAGGCTTTACTATACTTTCCATTCCCAATGGTTATATAGTGGGGAAGGTATTTTCAATAAGAGGACATCGGGAGGAATAAACTGATGACATGTGTGTAGCTGTGTGGTGGAATACTAGATCTATATCCGGAACTACCTATTGAGTGAATCAGGAGCGGTGCTTTACCTATGCTGGCCAAGGTAAATAACGCAACGTACACAGCTCTCTGTTGTATTCCTACCACTTTGTTAGTGTTTGTGTGTGTCATTGTATTTTATGATATTTTTATTATTTAGAGTAGTCCTACTTCTGTATTTTCCTTTTTTGCATTGTTGCTACCTGAAGGAATTTTTATGCAGAGGGAAAATTGGGTGACAGTTTGGAGGACTTTGAATTGGATATCCATTGTTGACTTGCAGTTTATCTTGCTGCAGCTGGTGTTGCAAGCCAGAGTATTTACTGTTTATCCCAAACCAAAATGTTGAAATGAAAATTTATTCTTTTTATTCTTTTTAGTGTTCACCACGCTAATACAAATCCATAAATACATAATTAAATTCATACACCATAATTTGGGTTACCATATATTATGCAAGGTTTAAAATACACACACAATAATAATTTGTATTGTGTGTGTGTGTGTGTGTGTGTGTTTGTGTGTATTCACACACAGTTTCGCATCTTGTGAGGACTAGATGTCATTGTGGGGACATTCCGGATGTCTCAGCTGTCCTTCATCTGGTTCCCTTTAGGCCTGCACTGTGTGTGTCTTTTTAACCACGCCACTGCCTCCCATCGTCACGGCGATGTCCCCAGTCGAAGGGAGGGGTCAGTAGGGTTGTGCGATGTTTAGACTCTGACTAAATGACTCCCTTTTTAATATGTGTGTTCGTCCGCGTGTGCGTGTGTGTTTGTGTGTGGAGAGAGTTGTAAGAGCAGATGCTTCTGGTCATGTTGCGCCACAACCCAAATGTTTACTTTACACACTCAGCTAACCTGCAAAAAGATACCCCCCTCTCCTCCACACGCACATACATGCACACACACACACACACACACATACAGAGTTCTGTTTTCTACTGGTTTCATCCGTATGGACCCACAGCCCTCTTGTGTATCAGGTCACAGTGTGTGGTCGTGTCAGTTGAAATCCACTCCCTCCCTCCCTCCCCCCCACCCCCACACTCCCTTTCCCCCTCTCCCATGGCAGGTTTTCTTGAGTGATGTCACCTTGTGATTTGCATACATTAAGCAATCTCTTATTACACGCTGGACTTGGCCCTTTGCTGTGTCTATAAACATGTGTGCACTTCAGTGTGTGTTCTGTCACACTGCAGATCTGGGAGACTTGGACCAGCTCTCATTGCTCACGCTGTGTGTGTGTGTGTGTGTGTGCATGTGTGTGTGTATGAGTGTGTTTGTGTGTGTGCGTGTGTGGTGTCACTTTCAGCAGGGAGTATGTTTTCTTATCCTGTTTAAGTTTGTGTGTGTGTGTGATTTTGTGTGTGTGTGCGTGTGCATGTTTCACTAACATACTCAGGATTAGGACATTGCTAACACAGGTGTTTGACACTTTTTTCATGGTCGTCAATAGTCGATTCCCTTGGAGGCACCAGGTTGTCAGATGTGTTGTATTTAACATGTTCTGTATCCAACACACTCCTCTTGACTGGCTTAGCCTCCTACTCCACCTTTTCCATCTTTGTTTTGCTCCTTTTCTTTCTCTCTCTCTCTAGTTATATCTGTCCCTCTCACTCTCACTCTCCCTTTCACTCTCTCTCTCTCTCTCTCTCTCTCTCTCTCTCTCTCTCTCTCTCTCTCTCTCTCCATTGCTCTCTCAATTGCTCTCTCTCCCTCTCTCCCAGAGTCCCTCAGCAGCCCTATTTGAACTTGAGCTCTTGAGCCGGTGGGATCCCAGAGTCCAGGAGGGGTCTGTCACTGGGCAGGTGGTTTGATCTGGGTCTAAGGGTCTGGGGGTCTGGGTAGGAGGAGCCTTACGAGGTAGGGGCCACAAAGGGTCGGCCAGGGGCCCTCAGAGTCTGGGAGCTGCTGCCTGGACCAGAGCTCACATACTGATCACAGATGATGTCTGTACTTACGCTGTATCAGCCTACGCGTGTGTTTGTGTTTGTGTTTGTGTGTGTGTGTGTGTGTGTGTGTGTGTGTGTGTGTGTGTGTGTGTGTGTGTGTGTGTGTGATTGCGTGTCCCTTGATGACGGCGGCTTTGTATAAATCTGCTGTGACAGTGAGCCCCGGTGTTTACATCTTGGTATACCTCTCTCCATGTGGGTAGGTCATAAGATAGGGAGATCATAGCTCATACTGGTGTTGTGATCACCATATGATCCTATTCTCTCCACTGCTCTTCCTTCCTCTCTGACTTTCTGACTTTCCTTCAATCCTTTTTTCGTTCTTACTTTCTTTCTTTCTTTCTTCTTCTCTCTCTTTCTCTCTCACACTGTCCTTCTCTATGATGTTGTGTGTCTGTCTTTCTCTTTTCATCTCTGTCTCTCTCACTCTCTCTCTCTCTGTCTCTGTCTCTGTATATCTTAGGCTCTCTCTCTCTCTCTCCCTCTGCCTCTCTCCCTTAAAGTTTCACAATAGCGTGTCCAGCTGGGTCCTATATGGCTCCACTTCATAAACAACCGTGACTGTCCTGCGATACACGCACGGCCATTCATCAGCAGACAGAGTCAAAGCTCAGTTTCATCATTGTCATCTGATTTCACTCACATTTTTCCGGCAGTTGGTCATCGCCTATTGATTCAACTGTGTGTGACTGTTCCGCCACGACGGAGCAGGATAGGAAGGGATGTACTGGGAGAATCGTGACTGCATCGTCTGTGTGTGTATGCGTGTGAGTGGTTATTATAAGGGGGTTGTGGTGGGTGTGTTAGGCAGTAATGACAGCTGACTATCGACAATGGGGAGTTGAAAAATGCTTATCATTGGAACAGACGTCTATCTTCTACGACTTTTTTAAACACTTTTCTTACTATGCTGCGTAAGCGGCATCAGCTGATGTTGTGTTTTATTCTTCATTTTAAGCATGGGGGTTTTATTTAAACATCGCCTTCGCCAGAAGGCATATGTGTTGAAACAGCGAAGCCAAAGTCAAATTCATCCACTTTCTTTCTCAACTAATACACATCTTAAAGACCCAGACATGCATATGGTCCCAGAAACATCTTGCCCTGATCCGTATCCCATGAGCCCTTGCAGCTTGGATCAGAACCAAGTTGTCTGTCCTGTGTCACCCCCAGTCTTCTGGACCGCAGGGACTTATATATATATATATATATATATATATATATATAAGTATAAAATCGTTTTTACCACTACCTCAAGGGGAAGAGTAAGGTTTGAAGTTTCTCCCAAATGTGCACGCTGCTCTGACAGCTGCTTCTAAGATGAGAAACTGATAAATCACACGTGCTCTCTCCATCGCACACACACACACACACACACACACACACACAAACACAGACACACACAAGACACACGCATGCAAGCACATACAAGACACACAGTTGCACACACACACACACACATACACACACTCACACACTCACTCACCCCCCACACACACACACACACACACACACACACGAGTTTCTGTTGACCTTTAGTTTTTTACTTCCAGCAACACTAACAGTTACCACTTTCAACTTGTATTCTAATCAGTGATTTTTAATAAGGCTTGTCAAACACAATGACAGCTCGATAATAAAAACACAAACAACTTAATTCACTCTTACAGCACATAGACTCAAACCTTTCCTATTTGTTTAGTCTCAAAAACTAAACAAAAAAAAACAAAAGGAGAAGGGAAGAGAGGAGAAGAGAGGAGAAGAGAGAGAGGTCCCAGGTCTCGGCATGAATACACAGAAACACATGCTCCTTCTCTCCTCCTTCACCTGCCCAGCCCCACCAGGGGAACTCACGCCCCATTTGGTTCACATTAGCATAGCCCTGGTCCCTGTGCCCCATGTCAGAGCACACACACACACAGCTGCAGCTCACAGGACAGGGACCCCTCGCACCGCCACCACTAGGCCTGGGGGCCTCAAAGCAGAACTGACATGTAAGGGGAAGGGCTTTATACGCTAGGGAGGGCGCTGGGTGGGGTGGGGGGGGGGGGTTCAAAGAGAAGAACTTCTCTTTTATTTCTTCTTCTCCTCCTTTCTCCTTCTCCACCATATTTGTGTAGTGTGTGTCCTCTTATATTTGGCGCTTTTAGTTCTTTATAATTTTTTACTTGACACTGTGAAAGTCAGTTAGCAAATGATTAATCATTGTTTATCTTTCAGCAGCTTGTAAGGCAAGGAAGGAGCTTTTCAAGGCGAAACCTGAAGCATTAAGTCAAACAATCAAGAATTAGCCTTGACATATAGCGCTTACACCACCCCCCACCCATCCCTTTTGAGTTCTGTAGCGTGCTGTGTGTTTAACTACAAAGACATGCGCTCTCTGGCACATTTCGTTGTGTCACATGTTTCCAATATGGACGCTGTAAGGTTCCGACAACCTATGAATGGGGTGCCAACGCTTGCTCCATGACACGCACGGCTGATGTTGTCCCTCTCGCTCGCTCCCTCTCCCTCTCCCTCTCCCTCTCCCTCTCCCTCTCCCTCTCCCTCTCCCTCTCCCTCTCCCTCTCCCTCTCCCTCTCCCTCTTTCTCTCCCTCTCCCTCTCCCTCTCGCTCTATCTCTCCCTCTCTCGCTCCCTCTCTTTCCTCCCTCTTTCTCTCCCTCTCCCTCTCCCTCTCGCTCTATCTCTCCCTCTCTCGCTCCCTCTCTTTCCTCCACACGTTGGCCGCACATTTCTGGCAGGAAATTGACGGCATTTCAGCAGCTAACTCTCAGATGAGATAATATCTTGTGGGTGGAAGACAAGGACAAGATGCTCCCAGTGTTTTACAGTGACCCAAAACAGAGACAAATTCTATACGCACACTCAGGGCTGCAGAGCATGTAGGCGAGACGAGACGCAAACAGACACACGCACACATTCTCACACACACATGCGCACACGCGACACACAACACAGGTTTTTCATTTAGATGTAAGCTTTACTAACTCACCATACAAGAGGTGCGGTCTGTGGCCGTGTGTCGAACATGCTGAAGGTTTCAATTAAGGAGAGAGAGATGCAACAGTCACTCATTCAAGGCCTCCTTCCTTCAGCGGAGTCTCCTCTCTCCTTCTCTCGTTCCCTCTCCCTTTCTCCTTCTCCTTCTCTCTTATCTTTCTCCCCTCTGCTTCTCCCCCTCCCCTCTCTCCTTCTCCCCTCTCCCTCTTCTTCTCCGTCTCCCTCTCCCCTATCCCCTCTGTCTCTCTCTCACTCTCCCCCTCCGGTCCGCACGATCTGTCTCTCTCTAGCAGGCACATGGAAGGCACTACTAGAGGAAAGGAACGTTTTGGGGAAAGCAGACGAGTGGGAGATAGCCAGTAGAGCGGATGGCTAGGGAACCGATACACTATACTGTACTAACTTCATAGTCTGCTTACAGTTCAACAATAGGGAGTGTGAAGTTGACGACACACCGGGGTGAACGCTATGGTAAACGTAAGTCAAGCTTCTGTTGGTCCGTTGGTTCTGTCTCACAAGATGGCGCCCAGTGGGAAGTAACTTCAAATTCTCCATACAAATAATACAACAAATAACGTTCATATCACTGAAGTAGTGACATGGTTTACATCTCTATAGGCTACTTGACAAAGGAGTGGGATTGTATTGACTGTAGCCTGCATGGTCACTCCTCATTTAAGTCCACTTGGAGACGACTTTGAGCGGACACACACACACACACACACACACACACACACACACATATAAATTTCCTGCTGGTTTCCCCTCCATCTGTCCTTGTAAGAAAGAGTCACTTTAATTGAGAGCGTTTCCCAATCTGATGCTGGCCACCCCTGCTGCCTCGCCGCTGTTTATGCAACGGCTTCACACTTCTTTTCTCCCTTTCTCCTTCCCTTATTTAACTTATACAAACAGACAGTCACACTCACTCACACGCACACAAAAGCACACATTCACACACACACACACACACATTCACACACACATACACTGTCTGTACACAGTCACACACACATGCACGCTCCTGTGTCCTCTTCCTCACCGTCGTCCCTCTGAGGTTGGGAGCCAGAGAGGAAACCGTGGCGAGACGCGAACAGGGTGACTCATGCTCCGTATCGGGGGCCAGGACACACACACACACACACACACACACACACACACACACACACACACACACAGACGCAGCCCTGCTGTGACAAATATGTGCCGAGCGCAGCAGGGGGATGTAGGGCCCACGCTTGTCCCGGCCGAAGAGCAGGACATGGGGGTTCAACCTAGCCAAATGAGCCCCCCCCCTCATCCAGGCCTCCAGTCCTGGGCCACAGGCGTTGAGTGTACACAGGCGAACACGAGAGTCATAAAATATGTCCTTTCTTATTATTGACTTCTTTTGCTTTTCTTCTCTCTCTAATGTTCTGTCTCTGTAATACTTGTGTTCTTCTTGTCTCTGATACACATCTTTGACACATAAATTAAATGGGAGTGATAGTGTAGTGTCTAAGCCAAAAGGTACTGGGTTCGATCCCCAATGTAAACAGCCTATCTTGCTCAAGGCATCCTTGAGCAAGATTTCAAACCCCTACCTGCTCCATAATGGAAATAACTGTAAGCAGCCTTTGGATAAAGGCATCTGTTAGGTGAATCACCATGATTCATCTTTCTGACTTGACGTGAAGATCAAGCCACTGTATGTGGAGCCCTGAATGACAACATGCTCAGCTCCCCCGTCTCTCCCTGTCTCCTCCTCTCCTCCTCATGCTCCTCTAACTGTGGGGAGGAGCAGGGCACTTTAATGTGTGCTAATGCTGCTAACTGCTTAATGGGCCTGATAGGAGCGAGTTGCCACTAGCTGCTAGTGTAATAACTGTGATTAAAGGGTGTCTTGTCACAGCAGAGACCCCCGCAGTAGCTGGTGGCATGCAGCATAATTGCTGTATCAGACTGGCAACCCCCCCTCACCCATCACCAACACTACCCTCACCCCCACCTCCTTTAAAATATGCTTTCAGCTGTCGAGGCGAAGCGTATTTGATATTTCCATCTGTTTATTTCCTCGTCGCTAGGACGACCGTGGCAGTGGTGGTTAATTAGAGCACAGCTTTGTTTTTTTCGTGTCACCGCGTCCAACAGCAAACATCACGGATAGGTATGGATTGTCCTCGCTAACCTCTCAACGCTTTTATTTTTCCCGGCTTGATTTCTATATTTATATTTTAATGGTGGATGTTGGAACATTTTATTGTGGTACATTTTGTAGAACGGTAAACACAAGATCTAGGCCTACAAAGTATAATCTCGAAAATCACACGTAATATTACTTGCTGTATATGAAAATGAAAGATGAATGCTTGATTCATGTATTTAAATTGTATATGCTGTGTATATATTTAGTGTTAACATTTGTAAAAGCATGAACACAAGACGTACAAGTTGAAAAACAGCTGTAATTTATGAATGATTGTCTGCACGGTCGCTGAGACTTCAAAGTTTGATTGCAGAGACGTTTGATGTACTTCACCGACATTCACACCTGCCCGCCTGAATCCGTATCAGTCGCTCTGGCTGGCTAAGGGGCTATGACTAAATAAGCTAAAGCAAAAGCGCACCTCCCGCGCCACATAATAATAATCCTAGTTTACGATGCGGATTTCCCCACACCACCTGGAGAGCCTCGAAAATGCTCTCAAATAAAATAATCTCCGTGTTCTGTTCCGTGCTGGTGTCAAACAGTGAGGTGACACCAGTGAGAGGTGGTGTAGTCTACATTTAATCTCGGATTACCCGGTGTTCACTTTGATACTTCCATTTGCTAATCGGTCTTTACAACTGTGGCAGGTACGGGCTTTGCTGGGGGCCAAGGTGTAAAGGGGTGGGAAACTGCTTATCCACATAGCTTTTATGGTCCCGCCATATAGAAGTGGATAAAAACCCCTCAAATCAAGTGGTTTAATCCGGGGATAATCGCATCAAGCACGGATACGCTTTAATGGGGGCACATTCGGCTGACTTTTATTGTGATGTCGATTAACTAAAGTGTGATCATTTAGGTTTTTATTTCCTATCGCTGTTTGTGAGGCAGTTTGTGTCAGTTCAAAGGCAGTTTTGTCAAGATGAAACCCGTGTGTCATGTCTGATAGTGTGTGCACAGTCTATAAGGCCTCTGGTTGAGAAATATGGGTCAAACACGTCATATATATGGACTCCCACCTTTAACCCCCCTGTCTGTTTGCATTTATATATAAAGGTGTGGGTGAGAGTGTGTGTGTGTGTGTGTGTGTGTGTGTGTGTGTGTGTGTGTGTGTCTGCGTATATATATATAATGTATTGTATTACATTACATTCATCTTTAGAATAATGTGAAACAGATGATACCACCATATATATATATATCAGTGCAGTCACTGCTTTGCTTATCAGACTAAATATTCTGAAACAAGCCACACTTCTCTAAAATAATGTTAATATTTCAATTTTATGTACTCGTGAAATTTGTTGCCACAAATAGGGAATGACTTTTATGTGTGTTTCTCTCTGTTGACGCCATAAACATGTTTCACCTCTGCTCGTTGATAAAGTGAGCTAAACTCTCAATCTTTGTCTTCTCTTATCTCTTGTCTTTAATCCATATCATTCACGAGAGAGGCCGTTGGCTGGGATGCATTGTAATCTCTCTCTCTCGCTCTCTCTGACCCTTTCAGGCTATCCGCTGCACTCTGGTGAACTGCACGTGTGAGTGTTTCCAGCCAGGGAAGATCCACCTACGGACATGTGACCAGTGCAAACACGGCTGGGTAGCTCACGGTAAGACAACGGCCATTTTGAATTATACCCAGAAGCTCTCTGAGTTCCACTGCTATAACCTATGTGGCCATCAGTTATTTATCAGATCTTTTTTATTACGAAATCGAATACTTAATAGGAACCACAACAGTGCTTTTAGACTCTTTTATTCTCTCTTATTACCTCATTCACTCTGTCTCTCTTTCTCCTCAATTTCTCTATCTCCCTCTCCTTATTTTCTCTATCCCTCTCTCTATCGTCTTCACTTT
>JACYXH010000559.1:557722-635222 GCA_026745465.1 Lota lota | reverse complement strand
TACACAGGACAAAACACACGCGTGAAATACAGTCGTTCTCTAACCTAGTAATAGTTAAAAGGTCAACTGTGTCTACCTGTATGTCACATGTCCATTATGTGTTCCCTGGTGTATGGTGGCTCTAGCTAGCCTCAGCAGCAACCCAGGGTGGGACGGGAACAGATGTAGACCCAGGCTTGTCTGCTTGGGTTCCTCCAAAGGTTGAATTGTTACGGTATTTTTCACCGCGGCCCGTACCTCTGCTGTCTCAGCATGTAAGCTGAGGTGAACTAAGGACCCTTACACTGAACAAGCATATGCTATTTTTACTTTTGTGCACCGTCGCGTCGATTAAAAAAGATCACAGAATCAGTGGAAACAGTGGCCACCATCGCGCTAAAGCCCTTTGAGACTACTACTGTCATTAAGGGATACATGAATAAAACTGACTGGACGTGGCATTATTAATAAATGAATCCGCCGTGATCGTGTCACCACCATTATGACAGATGTCAATACAGTGACATCCATCACATCCGTAGAGATCTGGATCAAACGTACGATAATTGTCGTTATCAACACGACGGCCGTAAAATACTGTATCAAATGGAATAAAGATAAGCCACAGTTTAACCTCTTTCCCCACTGAAAAGCGTCTCCATCACTCATCCATTCAACTCGAGCTTATTGAAGAAATTAATAAATGTAATGACCCAAGGTAAAGCCCTCTGAACACGCACGCCTCGGTCCGTAAAACTCAATGAATTAGTTGAAGAGGTGTGACTGAATACGGGGATCACTTTGCAATTTACCGTTGTAATAGGCTCGCTTAAGCAGGGGGAATTAATCGATATGATAAGAAAAACGACTCGATGGCTTATCAAGTGTTTATAATTTTGATTTATTAAGGAGTGGAATTGAACATTACATCAATATTAATCTCTCTGACTTTCTGTCCGTCGTTCTTTCTCTCCCTCTCATTTTCTTTGTCCCCTTCCCTCTTCTTATTCCTCTTGGTCGTAGGACAAGTGGCTCGACCTTCGGTCAGAATTCTCTGTTCCACGAGTACACAAGAATCACCCATAACTTGCATAATTTAGCTTAAGCTCTTGATTATTCAGATATATGTGCTGTAAATATTCCGTTAGAAGATTGTCCTGAGATATCCAATATCTCAAGATTCAGCAACATAAAAAAAAAAATCATGCTATGTCCATTTTTTCTTTGCCCCCTGTACATTGGCAGGACCTCGCACCCTCGTCTCTCAGATTCTTCCCTCCATCAATCTAATCATCCCTTTTTTTCTCTGGTCGGCAGTTGTTTCCAAACCCGCGGCCAATGCAGAACAGATGCCCACCTCTCAGATATTATTATAAAAATAGGCTTCTCTCTCTCCCTGCCTGTCACCCCTCACCTCTCCCGTTTGATAGCAGCAGATGGAATTTCTATCAGTTCTGGCCTGTACTTTTTTTCCCCTCTTTCTTTTCCTCTCTTTCTCATTCCTTCCCGTTTTTGTACTCTTTCGTCGTTCCTCTTCATCTTTCTCTCCCTCACTCCATATTGTCTCGTCGGCCTTGCTTTTTGTCAATCTTTGGCTCCGTGTAGAGTCAAAATTACACAGAGAAAGGAAACGCAAGATAGAGAGGGTGAGTGAGACGGATAGACAGACACAGAGAGAGAGAGAGAGGGAGAGAGGGAGAGAGAGAGATAGAGTGGAGCCAACATATGGTCCTAAGCCCAGTGTTTTCCTGAGCGACATTCTCAGTAATGTTCTGTCCTTGTAGAACATCGAGCTGCCTCCTATTTTATGAGATGTGGTTTTCCTGACTCCGCACTGCTTCCAGGAGACCCAGATGGAACCTCTAACAACCACTTCACCACACACACACATACACATACACACACACGCACACACACGCAGTCACATACACACACACACACACACACACACACACACACATACATACACACACACACATGCAGTCCTGCACCACAAACACACACACATGCAGTCATGCACCACATACACACACACACACACACACACACACTGACACACAAACACACACACACATACACACAGGCAGACACACACACACGCACACACACACACACACACACAGTCTGACCCCTAATTGCATAGACATGCTTCCATTCACCCACATGCATGCACACACTCACAGACACACAAATACACAGACACACACATACCCCCCCCCCCCCCCCCCCCCCCACACACACACACACACACACATACACACAGGAATGCAGATGCTAACTATCAGGGTTGCACACGAACGCCAACACAATCACACTTGTCTAGCGAGCAGCCCGCAGAGACCAGCTATTGTTCACTCTACCTTTTTACTATTACCTCCACATGAGGGAGCGAGAGAGAGCGGGAGAGAGAGAGGGTACAGAGAGGGAGGGAGAGAGGGAATGATAGAGAGATTGAGGGGAGAGAGTGAGGGAGAGAGGGAGACAGAGAGAGAGATTGAGAGAGAGAGATTGAGAGAGAGAGAGAGAGAGAGAGAGAGAGAGAGAGAGAGAGAGAGAGAGAGAGAGAGAGAGAGAGAGAGAGAGAGAGAGAGAGAGCAGGGGGTACAATGGGGCCATTTTATTCAAATAAGCTGACATCTGGGCACACCGGGTCCTGGCTTATCTTGGGTTGCAGTAAGGAATGTGTGTGTGTGTGTGTGTGTGTGTAGAGGAATGTGTGTCTAACTGCGTATGTGTGTGAGTGAGTGAGACGGATGTCCATGTGCGTGTTTGTTTGTGGCAGCAAATGCATTTACATTGTGAGGAACGCATTCGCCACATGAATATTAACTCAATCTTAATTTTATTTACTATACACATACAGTTAATAATTACATCGTGTGGGGGAGCAGCTGTTGTGGAGGTCACATCAGCGTTGCACAAAGGGCTGTAAGCATAATGCTGTACATGTGTACCTACACATGTTGAATATAAGATGTAATTACATGGATTAGAGTGCAACAAGGTTTTGTGTAAGACAGGAAACCATTTCCAGTCGCAGGTGGTTCCTGGGGCCACAGCCGAGGTACTGCTCGGCTCACTCCACTTCAACGTTTCCCTCTCTCCTTTTTCTTTCTTTCGTCCTTTTCTTCCTTTTTTCCCTTCTTTTCTCCGTCCCCTGCTCCCCCCCCCCTCCCTCCCTCCCTCCCTTTTTCTCTGTGGACTGTGAAGGTCGCAGTACCTCTTGATCTGCACCCGAGAAAACTTCCATTTTAGGTAGTCGTGGGCCTCGGCGCCATGCAGCATCATACTCACCCCACTCCCTCCCCTCCACTCACACAATCTCCTCCCTATGCCACTCTCCTCGCTCTCCTCCTCTTTCTCTCCCCTCCATCACCTCCTCTCTCTTTCATCACCTCTTCCTCCTCTCTCCTTCATCACCTCCTCTGTCCTCCATCACCTCCTCCTCCTCTCTCCTCCATCACCTCGTCCTCCCCTCTCCTCCATCACCTCGTCCTCCTCTCTCCTCCATCACCTCGTCCTCCTCTCACCTCCATCACCTCGTCCTCCTCTCTCCTTCATCACCTCGTCCTCCTCTCCTCCATCACCTCGTCCTCCTCTCTCCTCCATCACCTCCACCGTGCCTCCCTCTCTCTCCCCAGCCTGCTTTGCGTTATCACTCTCTAAAGCCCCTCCGTCTTGGGGGATGGACGAGGGTAGGGGGTGGTGGGGCTAAGGGGGGGTGGAGGGCTTGAAAAGCGGGGGTAGGAAAGCGTTCCTCTAAAGTGGAAATTCTTATATTCATATGGTTATGATTTCGCGGGGACGTCAGGCTACATTTTTGTTGGGCTGGAAGCCTTATAGGAGTCTTGGCTCTGTGCTTCCACCACCAGCCCCCATGAGCACTTCAAAGAGGGGCCGGTGTACT
This sequence comes from Lota lota, assembly GCA_026745465.1. NCBI lineage: Eukaryota > Metazoa > Chordata > Actinopteri > Gadiformes > Lotidae > Lota > Lota lota. Next base: position 631,336 of record JACYXH010000559.1, on the reverse strand, counting down.
GAATCAAGGTGATTTGGACTCGCCACACTCCCATCTCTCTTTAAGACACACACATACACACATAAAACACACACATACTACACATAGACACATAACACACATACTAATGCTGGATAAATAGACACAGTCACCCTTTCACCCGCAGTCACCTACTCACACATGGAACCACATGGAAACACAAGCTGAAATGCTGGTCTTCTCACTGTCGTGAATCTTCTTCTTCCTCCTGTTCTTTTATCACACTTATCTTTTTTTCACACTTTTTTTTTTCATAAATCACAGCAACGGCCCCATTGGTACATCATTTAGCCGCAGTGGTGACACGCGAGAAACAGTGGCAGTTATTGCAAGATAAGACGTTATTTGAGTTTTCAGTAGGGAACATGTATTGGCGATAAGGAATCTAGACCAGTTTAGAGCGATAATCCCTGGAACATTCAGCACTAAAGTCCCACTAAAGCGTTGTGGGAATGTCGCTGTTTCATGCTCCCTACGTTCACAAAGCTCCCAGGCCCGGTGGCTCCCTAACCCCCCCGCCCCCGGTCCCTCTCTTCCCAATCCCACACCCAAGCCCCAAATGAATCCAAGCTGGAGAAGCAAGGTTACGGCCGGGTTACGTTGTAGAGAGGAATTTGGGAAGTAATTCCCCTGATATTGGATTTGGATGGTATTTTTTCGCTTCCCGTAGTTCCAGCGAGGCGCGACCTGCAGCAGCCACCACTGCTGCTGCGATGGAGAGAGTCAAGAAAATTCTAAGAAATGCGTACTCGTTTTTCTTTACGATGTGAAGCTTGTTCAGAGGCTAACGATGAAAATACTACGCCGTAAAAGTGTGAGCGGTGAGGTAGACGCTGAAATGACACGAGTTCACGGTGACACACAGAATACAAAAACGTTCTTTTTATTTTCGATTTTTATATCTCTACTGTGTGTTTTAAAATATACCGTGCTACACTGTCCACCCTCTTCTTGATGTGATTATTCCCTTGTGCAGCATGACCACAGTGTATATGGTGCATTTGTCAAACAGTTTGACACTTTGACATTAGTTATATACTTATATAAAGATATACATAAAGATCTATATAAACAGTATAGATCTCCAAACGCATATTTTTCAGTGTAGGCTCACACTGCGCCCGGGCTGTAGCAGTGCACTGGCTCTGGATTGAAGTTCAGTTTGCACCGCATCATTTATGCCATTCGTCCGAGAGAAAGTTCAGCTGGCATTCAAACCGCGCTGCAGCTCTGAACCCTGGCACTGCCTCGACCTCATACCAAACTAAACACACACACACACAAACACACACACGAATGAAATACTTTATATTTCCCCCCAATTTCTGCTATCTTCAATATCTTTTGGTTTCCTTTTCTGTGAGTCAAGCAGCGAGGTGAAGTAGTGCAGTGTGTGTGTGTTTGATCTGGCAGGCCGAACCCAGCGCTGTGTTATGTTAGGTTATTTAGCTTGATGTTGTTGTTTTAACTCCAAACCACTGCTGCACACAGCCTCACACAGGGACACACTGTGCTTGCCTCTTCTCTCACTCTTCCCTTCGCTCTTTCTCTTTCTCTCGCTCCACTTTACTCTCTCTCACACTCTTTTAGTCCTTCTTTCTCTCTTTCTCTTCCTCTCTCGCACCTATTTTACCTGTGCCAGAATACCACATACACACACTCCCACACACACACACACAACACACACACTGATAAACATTGGCATACGCACTTGTTTACACCAACAAACACACACACACACACACACACAAACACACATGTCCTGCACCTTTCCCTAGGCACATCTAGCTACAAACTCAAACAAAAATACATAACAATAATAATATTAACAATAATAATAACAACACAAAATAAACAACAACTTTAAGAGCCAATGCAAAGTCATTAGCATCATTTCCACATCTTTAAAAACACACACATCTACTGGTGGGGTAACAAAAGGTTTAAGACTCTTTTGGAACCAGATGTGGAATAACAGTCACATGTGTGCTCTCCATCACAGGATGCAATAAACTGCTTAATAAGCATATCCTGAAATAAAATAAAGTAACACAGAGACTAATCAGATCTCACTGGTGGTCAGATGTATGTGTTAATATAGAATGTCAGCTTAGCAGGGGAGTGATCCCTCTATAGGGTCAGGGGTTAGTAGATGATGAATAATCTATGGGGAAGTGTATGGCGTTTGTGTGTTGGTGTGCATCCAATGAGATGATGTGATGTGATTGGGGAGCTAACACACTAACATGGGAAGTGAAAAATTACACTTAAAATACAGAGCCGGTTTAGGGGAGACTTTGGAAGGGTTTTGGATAAAAACTCGAAGATGTGTATACACACACACACTCAAACACACACACACACCCAAGTCCATTCCAAATCCCCTTCGATGAGACAGACTTCAAAGCCTAGCAGTCAATCCTAGAGCTAATGCTAGTTTGATTCGTTGGCTCCTACCCCTTCCAGAGCTCTCTACACACACCTCTCTCTCTTCCTCTCCCACAACTCTCCCTCCCCTCTCTCTCTCTCTCCTTCTCTCCTAATCTATATCTCCAACCTGGTGAAGGAGATATCTGTGTGTCTGTATCTGAGTGAAGTAGTAGGGCCACTAGTGTCTCTCTTCCTCTTCCTTTCTGAGCTCTGCTGGCATGTCATAATTACTATGAAAAGGAATATTCCCCCTCTATTAATGGGCCCCCTACTCGTCACACACTCTTTATGTTTTTCTCTCCTTCTCTCTCTCTCTCTCTCTCCCTCTATGTCTCTCTCTCTCGTGGCGCTCTACATTGATCCATGTAATGGGGTTCCTGGTCTTCTCGCTGCACATTTGCCTTTCCCTTATTCACCGTGTCCGAGTCCTGGGAGAGTTGTCCCAGGAGTAGTGCCTGAGCTTGTGCTGCTTTGGCCCTTTTTTCCCTTCCCCCAGGAGAGAGCTCTCGCAGCGGGCCGCATGCCCTAATTGAGACCGGGGATCCGCGGCTGGCCTTCTCATCTGGGATTTTATTTTATTTACTTTCGTTGGAGGCTCGCCCCTCTCTCTTTTCAAAGGAGACAGCGTTATAATTACCTCCTCAAACAGAATCCCTCTCCTGCCACTGACAACTCTTGTTTCATCCCTCCTCTTTCATAAGTCATCATATCCTGTCTGGGCGGCTGTCAGGCGTCTCGAGGAAGGAAGTAGCTGGCGTGTTTTGAAGTGGCTGCGGCGGCTGTGGCGTTGTCTTGTTATTTTAGGTGGGAACGGGAATTTCACTTCAAGGTCAGCAACATTAATGACAGAGTGGGAAGGTGTTGCTACCGCCGCGCGGCTCTGTCTCGGCAGCCGACCTCCGCATCGATCGCCATTGCGGATTCCAGTCCGCCATTGATTGTCACACGGCATCGGTGTGAGGAGCGTGCTTGTGTTTGTGTGTGTGTGTGTGTGTGTGTGTGTGTATTGTATGTGTGTGTTTCAGATGCCAGTAAAGATGAGCACATCATGTCATTAAATCTACTCCAGTTAATAAATAATGCAGTTCAATATGCAAACGAAAAAAACGTGGCTGGCTTGAAATTAGCGTCTACAAACACACGTCTACATTAGACAAATACACACACACACACACACACACACACAAACATTACTGATATGGGTATGTGAGGTGAGTGGGTTATTAAGGTAGCGGCCCGGTGTACCTAAGTGTATGCGTGTGTGTTTGTGTGTGTGTGTGTGTGTGTGTGTGTGTGTCACATGGAAACATTTAGCCACCATGAGTGTGTCCTGAGGTGAGGCTAATGCGGAGGAGAGATCCCTCATAAAGTAGCAGGGGAGCAGGCTGGCATAGGAAATGAGCTAGGCATGCTGTGCACTGGGCTGCTGGGGTGGTGGTGGGAGAAGGTGGGAGGTGGGGAGGTGGTGGGAGGAGGAGGAGGGGTGTGGGGAGGTTGGACGTTGGGGAGAGGGTGTGCAGTGTCACACAGCGGGTGGACCTAACACACACAAAGGTGTATACACACATCCACCTCCATTGTCACCCTGCAGTCGCTTGCGGTGGGACTTCGGTGTTTCCCTCTCTCTCTCTCTGTCTCTCTCTCTCTGTCTGTCGCTCCATCTACCTTTGTTCCACTCTCTACCTCTCTCTCTCTCGCTCTCTCTCTCTCTATCTCTCTCTCTCTCTCTCTCTCTTTCTACATCATTTGTACCGCTGCGTTGTATAATAGGCCCTCCATGCGCCAGGTGGAGGCTGTGGTGGTGGTGGTGGTGGTGGAGGTCAGGGCTGAACACTGCTCAGCTACATGTCAGCTGATATTCATCTATAATACAAACCCCTTTTCCATACTGGTGGAACTCGCCTACCCTAGGAATGGAACCTTGCGTTGCACCAAAAAAATGTGCAACCCATATCTTTGCGCAGATTTTTTTGTAAGCAGCAACCCAGCAGATCCGTGGTGGTGGTAGTAATGGTGTTAAGTCCATCTATCATCCACTGGGTCCTCCACAGGCCTCCGTCTAGTTACCCCAGCCTTCCTCTGACAGGCTGTGCATCAGTGGCTTTATTAAGCAGGACGACCTGTCATAGGCAGGTGGTTTTAGCAGAGGGCAAGGGCCGTCTCTCTCCCACTCACCCTCTCACATACACTCTGTATGTCTCTCTGTCATACCCTCCCTCGTTCACTCTCCTCTCTGCCAATTGGTCGAGCTTGACTTCACCGCGGACAGGAGGTGTACATGGGGATGGTTAAGAAGTGAGAAGGAAAGGGTGAGATGTGAGTGTGTGTGTGTGTGTGTGTGAGAGAGAGGACATAACTGAACCATACAACCCTGGTGAACAGAGGCCATGTCCTCCTCCACCATCATAACCAGACAGAGAAGGCAAACAGGTCCAAGGGAAAGCCATTATAAACGGTTTCTCTTTTAATTGACGAAACCTCGACTAAAAACAAAGATGGAGTCAGATGGCTTTCAATCAAAGGTGATGCACATTCGTTTTTATGGTGATTGCTATAATCGTTGCCTTGTAATGCCTAAAGACCCTATTTTATTTCATTCTTTGTTTGTTGTTTTGCCTTTCCAAACTCCCAGCCATGCCAATAAACAATCAGGGCATTAAGTGGCAGGCAAATGGAATCAATTTATCCCGTTTTTGAGTGCAGATGAGTGCGGAAAACGAGGCGTGAAGCAACTGTTCTCTACGTTGGGAGGGGCTAATTAGGCACCACAATCACAGGGTTATCTCAGTATGGGTGCACGCCTGATGCTTTATTAGAAACTCACCCAGAGAAAGAGTGGCGATGGAGAGAGGGATGGAGGGAGAGAGAGAGGGAAAGAGAGGGAGCGAGAATAAAAAGAAAGAACGGAAAGAGAGAGTGTTGTAATACCTATTAATATTTTTTTTATTCACACGCACACAAAACCAAACAAACACACAACAACACAGGAGAGGAATTGGAAAAGGCCAGCGCACCCAGCCCCCCGCCCCCCACCTCCCACTACAAAAAATGTCTCATAAAAGTACCCCAAAAACATGAGAGAGAGGAAAGAGAAAAATGTGAGCACAGCGCAGCTCATAGGCTTGGCTCGGTCCTCTAAGAGACTTGTCTTATTAAAAGCCAGCTAAGTGGCTGAGCACAGGGACCACCGAGTGAGACGTCCCTGGCACACACACCCCCCCCTACCCCCTCCGCCACGGCCCACTGACCACCACACACAGACAGGATATGACACGAGGGCCACCAGAAGAGCACGCTCAGCGACTCCATGATGCATCGTTTCTTACATGGCTGCCTTTTAATATGAGCTTTCCCACCGTCTCTCTCTCTCTCTCTCTCTCTCTCTCTCTCTCTCTCGTTTTCTACTTCTTCCCCTCTATGCGCATAGGAAAGTGCAGACGTCACAACCTCACACAGATTTTCCACCGCAAGCGTGGGTATGTGTGTGTGTAAGGGTGTGTGTGTGTGTGTGCCTGTGGTGTGTCTATGTCTCACGTGCACACAAACACACACAATCACTTAGTATGGGCACATGCACTAGCAATTAGTTGTAGCGATCTCTGTGCAATGTCGGTATCTCATAACTCTCATAACTTTATTGGTTTGAGAGAGAGAGAGAGAGAGAGAGAGAGAGAGAGAGAGAGAGAGAGAGAGAGAGAGAGAGAGAGTGTGTGGGTGTGTTATTCCCTCTACCATCTTCAGGATCTAGGGCTCCATGCCAGTGGGTGCTTTGGTGCCACATTTGCCTCATCAACCACTCCCACACACATACACACACACACGCACACACACACACACACACACACACACACACACACACACACACACACACACACACACACACACAAACACACATACACACACGCACAGACACTCGCACAAACAGCAACAAAAAAACACAAAACAAACAGAAACACACTTACTGTAGTTACAGGGACATGTGCAGGGTGGCACACACTCATATGTGCACACACACACACACACACACACACTCATGCAAACATGGAGCAGGCTGGCGTTCACTCTGAGACTCTGGCCTTCATATAAACAAAGATAAGGCAGGGAACATTCAGCAGAATGTCCCAAGAGGCCCCAAGCTATTACTGGTAGACCAGAGTCGCGTGGCAATTTGTGTGTGTGTGTGTGTGTGTGTGTGTGTGTGTGTGTTCATACTTGACAGCGTGTGACATGAGTATAGCACCAATCGTTCAGCGCAGCCCCGCAGGAACAGCAGGTAAATGACATTTTGCCGTGGGCGCTCAAAACGCTAACTGCTAGCCGCTAACCTGGCGCTGGTGTTAGCTTGAGGTGTTAAACATGCCCTCTGTCGCCCTGTCATGCTCTCTGCCGGATACATCACAGCAGACAGATGGGGAACGGTGACCTGAGAACAGGAACGTTATGACGACGGGTAGACAAGACGAGACGGCGTGACAATTCGACAATGAATGTGTCAGCTGGAATCTGAGTATCTCTCAATACAATCGAAGTAAACTAATCACACCTCTGACAAGCAACAGCATGTGGCGTATGCGTACGTAGTTTGGTTAGCAGGAGGGGTGGGGGGAGAATGGTTGGGGGGAGGAGAAACTGTAGGCACCTTGATCCCTGACAAAACCCCCGGCCCCAGCCGAGGTGACGCTGAACAAAGCGGTTTTCAGCGGCGCTGCCAAGCTGACAAACCTCATTACGGAGGTGAAAGTCCCAGGATCAGGCTGTAAGATCAAGTCTCCTTATTGTTACAAGCTGCTCTCTCACTCTCTCTAGGTCCCTTGGGGAACAGCGCCTCCTGGAAGAGTCTAGCAACTGTCTTAACATTCCCAGGTGCTTCAAAAGCTTGTTTGAATCAAACATTGAACTTTTACAGTTTTGCATTGGAGGGTTTATACTGTCCAATTCAATTTATAGTGTGGATAGGTTTGTGGGCTTTTGACTGTTCTGCGTTCGAACTGCAGCTGAGAAGCTAAACTTAGTTTACTTTGAGATAACGCAAAAGAAAGAAATCAGCTTGCAGATGTCCACTTCATGACTTCTGGACGAGATCTACGTCGATAATTCCTCCTTAGAACAATACGCTGTCCTTCGATTGTATTTTATTGTGACACCAACACCTAGATCCCCTGTGAAAATATTCCCATAGTCTGCCAGAAGTCCCGTCCAGGATTTAATTCTGTTGCAAAAGAAATGTCTGCTGGGTCCTGTTATCACAGTCCAGGTCCATGCACCTTCTCCCTTTATGGGCATGTTTAGCTAATCTTGCTACTGGCCTCCACCTTCTTGTAAGTAGAACCAGGTGGCGTACCTATTAGGGAATCAGCCTACAGTCCATCACCGCTCGGAGACCTCTGTAGTCTTATTTTCGTTGCGGATTCCACTGTTGGCTTCAGGCCTGAGACCCCTATTTCTTCAGAGTGCGAGATTTGAAAACCCTAATCGTTTGAGTGTTTTGATACGAGGGTCCATCCAGGAGATTCCTGATACAGGCTTCTTCTTGACTTTCACTTCAAGCCCGCTTGAGGTGCCTCAAGTTCCCAAGGAATTATTGATGTGTAACTAGTTCATAACCAAGGTCTGGTTCATGCTAACTATGAAAGCACGAGTAAATCACTTTAAAAACACGTAGTTTAACTCAATGTCCCTTCCAGCTCTGTCCTCTCTCTACCCTATCTCCTCGTTCTCCCCCTCTTCTCAAGTGTGAGGGGAAAGAGATTTAGAGGAGCCGATGTTTGAACCCTTGAGGACAAACACAATAACTGCCAATCCCCCAACAATCTCTCTCTCTCTCTCTCTCTCTCTCTCTCTCTCTCTCTCTCTCTCTCTCTCTCTCTCTCTCTCTTTCTTCTTGCCACTGTGTATACAACAGCATTTGAGCATGTTATGTGGTGGCATTATCCAAACAGAAAAGAGCCACATATATTGCCACCCTTACCACCATCACCACCACCTACACCACCTCCATTCATCACCATCCTCATCCTCCCCACCTTTCCCTCCACCGCCTTCATCTGATCACCATCACCACCACCATAACTTTGAAACCACCATATCAACCACCACCCCAACCTTACCACCGCCACCACCATCCAAACCTCACCTCACCACCACCACCACCACAACCATCCCAACCTCACTTCACCACCACCATCGCCATCCCCGTCATAACCTCACCCCACAACCACCACCACCACCATCCCAACATCACCCCATCACCACGACCACCACCACCATCACCATCACCATCACCATCACCTCCATGGACCTCTCCAGGCTCCCTAACATCTCATACCGATTCCATCACATCCCAACAAAACAAAGAAATCCCCCAAAAACGTCAACATTACAAGAAGTAAAAATGTTTCATAAATAAAGGGAAAAGCAGGTCAACATCTGGCGGCATATCTGTACTTAAGGTTCTCCAAGCGTGCATCTGGGGAGAAGAACCTGGGGGGGGGGGGGGGGGGGGGGGTTTCAGGCGGCTTGGAACCAGTAGAAACGCGTGTCACATTCACTGAAATTTATACGGTGTGGTTCAGGGAGCAATGGCCGTAAATCCACAAGTGAACCCACCTCCCTATCTACACCCCCCCCCACACACACACACACACACACACACACACACACACACACACACACCGCTGTCTTTCCTTTTGGTCTGCATCAACACAGCCGCCGACACCTCCAGGGGCCTGCGTGAGGCCCAGCATCCGTGCGCGTTGGACCGGGTGCAGCCCAACAGAACCCTAGACACTGCTTGAGTCGCTGTCTCACAAGTTTCTGCACAAAAACGTAATGGGAGAAAGGTGCTGCTGTTGACAAAAGCCAAGTGACGGAGACAGGTGGAGAAATGGGACTGAAGTCTGGCCCATATCATTTTGTTCACTTGAACAATAGCCCGATATTCACGTTGGCCAAGCACGAGCACTCAAATATTTGGAAACCGGAGAACACAATCGGGAGGGAAGAAGGAAACTGAAACGATAAGGAAGCAAATGTTTTACATCTGAATAAATCCATAACAAAAATGACGGAAGTAGTAAAATATGAAAGTAAACGCAATTTATTGTCATGTACACGTGTGTGTATGCGCGCGGATGCGTGTACGTGCGCAACAGTGTCAGTGAGCCATATAAATGTCACTAATGGCAGCACTCTCATTAATAATGCAGCATACCCCACCCCCCTCCTGTCCTTCACTGAAGACCCCGTCATGATTGGAGTGACAGCCAAATGATCTGCCATGCAAGATCCATTTCCCCCATCTGACACCAGGTCACTCAGACACCGAGAGGGAGGGAGGGGGAGAAAGAGAGAGAGAGAGAGAGAGAGAGAGAGAGAGAGAGAGAGAGAGAGAGAGAGAGAGAGAGAAATAGGGAGTGTGTGCCATAGGGAGAGAGAGAGGGAGGATAGGCCCAAAAAAGAGCGAGAGAGGGATGCAAAGCCCTCTCTCTGTCTCAACCCCAGGTTTTAGAGCAATGAACGCATACGGTTTAACAACCAATTTAAACCTCAGAAGCTGTCGTAGGTCTCTTCGGTTTGTTTGGAACAAAAGTGTGCATCCATTGTGAAAAAAGCAGGAGAAGAGAAGAAGAAGAAGAAAACAAAACAAAACAACAGCTGAATAATTTGACGCAAGAGGGCTGGGGTGAGGGTGGGGAGCTGACATGCTTTGATAACAGGAAGCGCAGGGCTGATATCATCGATGTCTTCTGGGCACATCTTTTTAGGCAACAAGCCCTTTGTTTCAGAGCTTGTTTCCCTTCTCACAACACTTGGAGGAACAGACAGATGTCAGGACTGGTTTGGCATGGAGCTCTCCCTCCCTCTCTCTCTCTAGCCTTCCATCTCTATCCCTCCCTCCCTTGCTCTATTCTTCCCTCCCTCGCTTTCTATTCTCGCAGTGTCAGAGTGAGAGTACCAGTGTCAGTAAGCAGAGAAATGTGCTGTCACAACCGGGCCGCTTCCAAAGTGAGAGCGAGAGAGAGAGGCAGGAGAGAGAGATGGAGCGACAGAGATGGAGAGACACAGAGAGTGAGTGAGAGAGAGAGAATGGCGAAGCAAAGATAATACAAAAATAGACAGAACAACTATCACTGCGCTGAGACAAGCATGTGTGTGTGATTGTGTGTGTGTGTGTGTGTGTGTATGTGTGTGTATGTGTGTGAGTGCATGGGATCTGTCACAACCCAGCGCATCACTGTGGGCTCCCTGTGTGTGTGATGGCCCTTCAGGGTGACAGCCTGATGAGAGGCCTACCGTTGTAGTGCTGTGGCAGAGATACACACCACACCCCACCTCTCTCTCTCCCTCTCTCTGATCACCACCTATCTCTCCCTCTCTTTTTCTCTCTCTCTCTCTCTCTCTCTCTCTCTCTCTCTCTCTCTCTCTCTCCCTAACCCTCTTGCTATATCTTTCTCGCTCTCAAGCCCTTTCATCCCTACCTCTCTCGGTGTCTCTCACAATCTCCCTTTTATCCCCACCTCTCTCTCCTCACCTCTCTTACCCTACCTCTCCATGACTCTTTCTCGTCCACTCATCTCCCCACTTCTCTGTTTCTCTCTATGTCTCTCATCCTCCCTCACTCTCTCTCTCTGTCCCTCGTGCTTGTCCCCTTTCTCTCTTTCTCTCTCCCTCTCTCCCTCTCTCACCCTGTGTCCCTCCCCTTCTTTTTATCTCTCTCTCTCTTTGTTTCTCTGTCTCTCCCCCTGTCTCTCATTAACCCCACCACTGATTGCCCCCTGGACCCCCTTGTGCTAATTAGAAGGGAGGAAATATGTTTCTGATGCACACACATGCACACAAACACACTCACACACACACACACACACACACACACACACAAACCCACACGCAGGCACAGTGTTGACAGGCTGCTGTCGGTGTGTGTGTGTGTGTGCCATAAGGGTCTGAGTGCCACAGTGTTTGATGTGAGATCAGGATGTGTTGGGAGTGGTAGGGTTAAACCCCCTGCAGGTGACAGCAGAACTGTTAATCTTCTTAACACAGAGATAGAGAGACTCTTCATCATCATCGTCCTCTTCCTCGTCTAATACTCCGTATCTCCTGAGCGGGCTTTGCCGTCTCAACGTGGCCCCTGTCAGGAGTCGGAGCTGTGAAGGGATCTCTTCAAGGTGCTTCGTTCAGATCATCACTTTTCCTTTAATGGGATCGCTTATTCCTGGAGAGACAATGGTATATATTTAGATGCTGTTGTGAATCAAGCTAGCTCATCATTTTGGACCACTTCATTTTTTTTGGTGGGGTGGGGATGGGGGGTTGAAAATCATGTAAGGGTTTTTCTTGATAGCTCACTTCCCCATAATCCTGATAGAATACAAAAGAAGATCCCGCATACACACAGACAAACACACACACACACACGCACACACACACACACACACACACACACACACACACACACACACACACACACGCACACACACACACAAAAGCCTGTTTTAGTTTATTTCTTCTTCTCTGTTTTACATGCTGTTAGTGACCAGCGCTAGCCGACAGAAACATGGCGTGGGACATGTACAACACAAAGCCATTTGTACCTGGCCAGGACCTGGTACACTGGGGGTCCGGGTGCGGGTGTCTGTGTGTGTGTGTTGGGAGGGGGAGGGGGTGACGGTTAAACCAGAGAGAGCGAGAGGAAAGCAGCGGCCAGAGTATTTAAGAGCACTTGAGTGCCAGGGTGGATGTAGTCCCCGGCTCCCAGGAGCCCCCCCTCTGTGACCCCCAATGGCATGACTTCTCACTTTAGCCACTGCTGATCTTCTCCTCTTTCACTGGCAGTCACTGAGCACGCTCCACTGAGCCCTTCATCTGCCCCCTCTTCTCTTAGGCTTCTGTCACACACACACACAACCACACACACATACACACACACACAAACACAAGCGCATGCGCACACACACGACCACACACACACACACAAGCACACGTGCACACACACAGGGATATGCACACAAGGACACACACAAGCGCATACACACACACACACACACACACACAGGCATATGCACAAAAGGACACACACACATACAATTGTACCCATTTGCCCCCTGCCATGCATGGTAAATGTTTCCATAGTGAGGGCCATTAGCAGGCGTCTCGCGGGTGGAGAGGGTGGTGTGTGTGCAGTCAGACGCGTCATTACACAATAATCTCTATCAAATGCGGACATTTGTCTCATTCTCAAAATATTTCACTCGTTTTCTTTTACTGTTTTATGCCCCTGAACTGTTGGTTGTGAGGTATAGAAAAGTATTCTTGCATTGATCTCATCGAGCTGCAGCCTGCTTATCGAATAGGAGTTGCACGCACACACGCGCACACGCACACAATCTATTTTGCCTGTGTGTATTGAAGTGAACACACTGAAATAACTATTGGATTGAGCAAGAGAGAGCAGTGCCAAAATTGTTGCATTCATTCTACATGTCAACCTAAACTAAATGTGTCAGTTGGTGTGCGTATGTGCATATGTGCATGTGTGTCTGTGTGTGTGTGTGTGTGTGTGTGTGCGTATGTTCGTGTGTGTGTGTGTGTGTCTGTGTGTGTGTGTGTGTGATATGTCTGTCTGCTCAGTCCATAAAGGCCCGTACATGGCTAGTCCATGTTCCTACTGATGACCTAGTCCTCCTGAAATGAGTCACACACACACACACGGCCAGAAACCACAAAGGGGTGACTGACTCTGCGGCAGAGCCCTGCAACTCTTGGGTGACAAAAGTTTTCTCTCTCTCTCTCTTTCTTTTTCTCTCTCTCGCCCTCGCTCTCTCTCTCGCCCTCGCTCTCTCTCTCTTTTGTTTGTATTAGCATTTGTTTTGACCATTGTGTGCATGTGTGCTTGTGTGTGTGTGCTTGCCTGCTCATGCATGTGTGCGTGTGTGTGTGTTTGTGTGAGTGTGTGCCTATGTGTGTTTGTGTCATTGGCTCTCTCCCCACGTGCATAGGTCTGTGGACACACTCCATAAACGGGTCCTCTAAACCTGCTGTCCAACCACTGTCAGAGGAGCCCTTGTATTTCTCCACAGCCTTGACAGAGGATCACACAGTCCCTCTGCTGTCTCTCTCACACATACACACACACACGCACACATACACATGTACACACACACACACACACACACATCAAAGCCTCGTGGCTCAGTACCGAACGCTACTCTAGGTGTGCCCTGTCCTCTCCCTCCTGGTAGGCCCCGTAGAGGCCTGGCCACACACCCTACCTGCCTGTAAGGGTTTCCGACAAGAGCATTCTTATTTAACTGCCTGCTGGACATTTGGTATGTGTGTGTGTGTGTGTGTGTGTATGTGTGTGTGTGTGTGTGTGTGTGTGTGTGTGTGTGTGTGTGTGTGTGTGTGTGTGAGTGAGTATGTATTTAAAAAAAGTATATGTTTACACTAAGATTTTTTTTTCTTGGAGAAAGTGATACATGGTGCAATTTTTAGGTTGCCTTGAGAAAATGTTTTGAGAGTGGCCACCTTGTTTTGAGAGCTAGCTTCTAAGAGTTAACTGCTGCCAATTTCCTTGAATTCCAGCAGTGCTGCTTGATGGGCCACATTGGATAAATTTATACTGACTACAAAGTTACAAAACATTTTATTTAAATTTATAATTTGTTTGGAAATTTTAATTCACAGAATCAATTTGTTAATGGACATTTTGTTATGAAATAGTAATGAAATAAGTATTTATTATTATTATTATTATTATAACAATTATTATTATTAATAATAATAATAAATTGTAACACATAGTAACACACTAGGAGACTAGAAATATCCCAGCATAACAATAGATAGATTGATGTAGACTAGATGTTGTTGGCTTTCCGTCGGTGCCTACTGTTTACGGAGCAACAGAAGTACCCAACATAAATTATTCATACTTAGGTTCGCGTCGCCGGCGGAGGAGAAGGAGATATGGTGATTGTAAATTAGCCGATCGATATATAGAGTTTAGTGGGAACGCAGGTCCTAATTACGTCCTCGTTGTACCACAAGCTCACCTCTCATTCTGTCCTACTGTCTTCCTTTTTCTAAAACTTGCCCCCCCCCCCCCTTCACACTCTCTGCCATCAGGGGCATTGGCCTACCTACATACACAGCAACACCGATCAATGAGTTCACATGGAGACAAATTCACACACACAAACACACACACACACACACACACACACACACACACACACATACACACAGACAGAGAGGGGAGAGAGAGAGAGAGAGAGAGAGAGAGAGAGAGAGAGAGAGAGAGAGAGAGAGAGAGAAAGAGAGAGACACGCACACCGACACATACGCGTGCACACTACCACACACACACACACACAACACACACTCACAGACCAGACAAGAAACCCTTTAGGACCTTTAACCCAAACCTCACTTACCCTCCAGGTTGATCAATATTCAGATAAAAACATTAACAGCCCATCTCTGACTTTCCGTCTCCCTTTCTCCACTAATCGTTTTCTCAATGATACACTGCAGCCCCTTCCCCTTCCCCCTCCCCCACCAGACAGTAAAGTTAAGGCAGTTCATTCCCTGCAACTGCTTAGACGTCCCAGAAGCCCACAGGCCTCCCTCCCACTCTCACCTCCCTCTCCCTTCCCCCAGCCACAGCCAGACACCCTGTTAACGCCTAATACTATCGCCACTCCCTCCCCCCCACAGCCACCCCCTCCTCCCCAACTTCACCTCAACAGGAGCTGGACATTAGCTAATCTATACTTATTGCATCTGGCTCACAGCCCCCCCCCACCGCCCTGTAATTCATACGAAGAGACATATTAGCGCTAACATGGAGAGCCTGGCAACAGGTCTGCGAGGCTAAAGATGCTTTGCCAATGCTAAATTGACTTAGCCGGTGTCTCACAGGACGCTAGCAGGAGCAGGGCACCGCTGCAGCGGGACCATGGCCTGTTTGGCCCATATTGAGTTTCTGTGATGGCTGTTTAGATTGTAGCGCTACACGCGGTGAACGGAGGGTGTCCCAGCTCAATGGGCTTCCTGACAGGAACCCCCATAGACCACCGGCCTAGAGAGATCGATAGGGCCCCCCCCCCCCCCCCCCCCCGCACCGCAGAGCAGCAGCGGGAGCAGCAGCTCCACTTTACAGGGCCAAGAGCCAAACTCTCATAACAGATAGCAGATAGCATTACCAGTGGGGGGTAGATATGTTTTTTTATATTATGTTGTGTGTCACAAGGAAACTTAAGGTTTAAATGCTTGAATAGAATTCATACTACTATACTCACACTGTAGGATGTACTGTGTAGATATGGGCGATTTATACAGTAGGCACACACCTCTGGATTACATACACACACACACTCTCTGCCCCCCCCCCCCACACACACACACACACACACACAGGTGGGGTCGTAGGGCTGCCTCTGAACAAACACACCAGTGCACACCTCCTATTTCCCTCCCATGTCACCGACCCAGGCACACCCACCGGTCCCAGGCAGGGTTTTGTTGTCAGGCCAGAGAGCTGACATCTATTTGAGGGAGTTACGGGGGTGAGTTACGGGGAGTTGACAGTCACCCCCCCTCAACCTTCACACATCCAGGTTTCGGCCACGGTCCCCCGTTCTGTGCCGGGTTCCAGGCCATAAAACCAGGAACAATGGATCAGTTAAGGTCCGTACGACTCTCGCAGGGCCCACAACCATTAGAGTGACAGCTATCTACTGCCTGTTGCCGCGGTAATTCCATTTCAACCACGGTGGTGGAGCAAAAACGCAGGTTTATAGATGGGGATATATGTGACCCTGTGGGGGCTGTAAAAAAAGTACACGTGAACGTTTACTAAAGACAGTCAGTGCTGTTAGTTTAACGTTCATGGGGGGGGGGGGGGGGGGATAGCGTGAATAGCAGAGATGCACCAGGACCCTGTATCTTCATGGGCAGTGTGACGTATGTGGGAATGTGATTTATATTTTTTGGGGTCTGTGGATCACAGGGAGAGAGCGAGAGAGTTTATTGTCCCATGAGGGACGGTGAATTCAAAAAATTAAATAAATAAAATGGATGAGTGAAATGGATTGAGTGTGTTGCGGACCAGATGTTGGATGGATCAAACATCTGTTTAGCTACGCGAGACCTCGCGCAATCTTGAGTGACCCGCTACGTCGTACCTTGTTCAGCTGTGTCTCGCTCAAACCTTGTTTTAGTTTGTCTCCTCCAGCTCCCTGCCTCTCATCTCTCCCTCACCCGTCTGCTATCGCCGCGTTTCAACTGATGCTTTCGAAATAATCCAAATCAAATTTGGTTTGTCCGTCAAAATTCAAAACCTTAGGTATTCATCTGCGTTATTATGTGGCTTACGCTGATAGACAGACGAGGAAAGGAAGAAGAAGAAAATGTGGATTGAAAAAGTTACCAAACTTTAGATTTCTTTGTTATTGTTCTGCGTTCTGCGTGTTTTGATGGTCTGGAGCTTTTCTGGGTATATAAGTTACAGCAGGCAGATGGTAATGATGTTTATGTTTGCAATGGGTAATCACCATAGTGGGGCTCATGACATTAGACAGGTCCAGAGACCTGGAACCATGCCTCCAGAGAGGGCAGCAGGACTTCCTGTTAGTCTCACATCATCAGCATACAAACACACACACACACACACACACACACACATGCACGCACGCACTCACACACACACACACACACACACACACACACACACACATACACACACACACACACACACGCACACACACACACACACACACACACACAGATAGGCACAAATACACATGTACCCACTCCCCTCCAAATAAAACACACATATGCAGGCAGACAGATGGACAGACAGAAAGACACACACACAGACACACACACACACACACACGGTCTGGGCTGCTGGCTGTAAGAGGCCCCGGGCCACAGGGGTAGATGTGTTCTGGCACAAGGGCCGGGGCAGCAGTGTAAATCACCCTGCAGCCACACTGGCACCCACCCGCCTCAAGACGAATGGGCCAACCCATGCCAGCCAGCCACCCACACAGGCCCGCTTTACACCAGAGAGACTCACTACTGCTGGTCTGTCTGTACCTGCCTCATCTCATGTTTCACTCACCCCAATCATGTTTAAACACGCATATGATACCAAGGTCAAGCCTACGTTGCTCCAGAGTACATTGGCAGGTTTTCAAGACTTATCCGCCGTCTTTGAATATATAAATTGGTTCTTTACGGTGTGTGTGTGTGTAAGTATATAAGCTGTACGTATATATATATATATATATAATATATATGTATATATATATATATATATATATTAGATATAGATATGTGATGTGGTGAAGGTATAGATATAAAATCAAAGCACAAATGTGGGAGAAAAGTATTCAGCTGCACAGACATAGGTGTATGTTGCATAGGTTGTTAAGACAATTTTACTCCTTTCCCATAGCATTGCATGGGTGCAGAGGACTTTAGGCATGCCCATATTACTCCCATTAGTGCAACGTGTGGACAGTGTGTGTGTGTGTGTGTGTGTGTGTGTGTGTGTGTGTGTGTGTGTGTGTGTGTGTGTGTGTGTGTGTGTGTGTGAATCAGACAGAGGGAAGCGGTGAAATACTGCACAGCCAAGCAGTGAGTTGTAAGGGAGGGTGTGCAGAGACAGAGAGGCTGAGTTAATGGTCTTGCATCTTCCTGGCAGCACGTCAATAATGACTCTGATCACATTAAGTAAAGAGTCCATTAGCTTATTCTCTTTCAGCCCCGCGCGCTGGCTGGCACAAAACACAGTAGAGAGCTAGGGAGGAGGGGGTATCTTCTAATGCAGTTGTGTTAGTGTTATAGACACCTCTGTCTCCGCTTCAAACTCAACCAAAACAACTCACAACTCTCTGAGTTCATTCTTATTTTTAGATTATTTGATGCTACTTTTTTGGGGATCTCGATTTATTTTTAGATGTCGCTTTATTCCAGCTTCAGTGTTGTTTTAAATTCAGCGTACTTTAGATTTAGCTTTATTTTAGATGTGGCTTCATTTTAGCTTTTTTTAAAATCATTTTGAACACATCAAAATGAAACAGTTGTTTATGGAACAAATTCGATGCTGCTTGACATTACTGTTTACCAATATATTGTGTTGTTTAAAGTGTATTGACACATTCAAACAGCCTTGTGCAACACTTCGACAATAGCTTCTACAAAAACATATTTTCAGGATTACCCCGCCTGCCTTATAAGGTCTCATTGATTTTAGTATTTTTATACTTTTTGGTGTTTGCGACTCCTCTGCAGGCCTCTGAGTGTTTGCTCTCTGTTCACAACTTTTAATAGTGTGGGGTTATGGAACAACTTCAGCACAACACAAATACCGTCCCTTGTGGCCAAGGAGCAAATTGTGAGCATATGTTAATGCACCTTTTTCTTCACCGGCTCCTTGCCAAAATAGTAATCAAGACAAAAGAGATGTGATACAAGAGGGAGAGAGAAAGAGAAAAAGGAGGTCGTCACACAATTTCACCTCACCCCACCATCGCCCCCCAAGCCCGCCCCAGCCCCCCCCCCCCCCCCCCCCCCCCCCCCCCCCCCCCATCCCCCGGACAGACAGGCCATTTCTCAGCCGCCTCGCTGCTTTCCATCGGCCCTGGGGGAAGCACAGCGGCCCCCACATCTGTCTCCCAGACCCAGGTCGGCCCTGGCTGCCGCGGCCAAACCCTAGCAGATCACAGGAATCATCCTCAATTAATGTAAACCATCAGGCGTTCCCTAGCGGCTCCTTCTGCCTCCGATCCTCCTCCTCCTCGTCCTCCTCCTCCTTGTTCTTCTTCCAGGAGGACATTCCCGTCATTGGACCCACACCAGAGTCTGACGAGGGTTCACCTGCTGACCGTGGTCATAGCTGGCCTGGTTGTGGTGGAGGTGGGAGGTGAGGGAATTCCAATGTTATGGTGGATGGCTTGTGAACAGAGGCAGGGATGTCGATAGATCAGTCAGAGCGCCCAGACAGTACTCAGGTTTTAAAGGCCACGGGGACGGTTATTGGCAAAGGTTCTGAACTTGCAGAACAGCATCATTGCAGCACCACCACCACCACCCCTACCGGGGCCCTGGAAATGGCTTCCATGTGCACCATCGCCATCTGCACCTCAGCTGGGCCGGGGCCAAAGGACTGTCCTTTGACCGCTTTGAAAGAACGATGCAAGGGGGGTTAAGCTTTAAAAACCAAAGGTAGCTAGCAATGGCTGGGGTGGGGGAGACATAGAGAGGAGGGTTGAAACATAGGTTACAAGAGCCTTTGTTATCGACTTGAAAAAAAAAAGATTTAAGCAAGAGAGAAAGACACATCCAAAAAAAGGAGTAGAGCTGTTTACTAGCCACCACCTGGTCTTCAGGGATTGCCAGACTGTGACTCACCCTCTGGTTATATTTGGTGAAACATCTCCCCGACCCAGGCCGCACTGGGCTCCTGCAGTCTGCAGCTGCGCTATATATCTCACTCCAGTCGATTAGTGTGCCCTTAGCAACAGCTAACACAGGGTCCCATGAATTTTTAACCAATGCCTTGAGTTAAATCAGGTTGTGTGGTGAAGGCGGGGGGGGGGGGGGGGGGGGGGGGGGGGTATCTCGGGGGCTGGTTGGTTGATCACTGTGTCTGGCCGAGTGAATTAAGCCTGTGGCCTCATCACATTCACTCACGCCAGAGTCTAGTAAGCACCCCTCTCTGGCACTGATGAGCATAATATTGACCAAGACATGGCCCCTCTGCATGGACGTTAATTAAATAACAGACGAGAAATCAAACCTGAGAAGAGATCTGCTCCTCACGCTAATAAGGGATGGGAGAAATGCACACGTGGCCATTTGTGGACTTATTGAATTAAGGACACATGAACATGTTAGTTATGTTTTATAAATGGCCTACGTCGGGAATCAAAATTCATCCATATTCCTCAGTCAATCCTCCAAGGCTTGTTTATGAATCAACTCTTAATCTATAGACATAAAAAGTGTCTTTCATGACATGCAATGTCAGTGTGGCATGGAAACTGGAATGATAGTGAGATCTCATGTAACGTGTAACTAAGACCTTATAACTTGTTTGAAACAAACTGTAGAGGACTAAGATGATAAGATTGTAATATTGGGTCCTACGTTGCTGTTTACTCCAATACTGCATGCCTAGTGCCACATCAGGCGCGAAGTTCCTTTGATGTATTCAGCAAGACCATCGTATTCACCCCGATCGCTGATGCCAATTCTTAACCTCTACTGTTCTGATAAATACCCTCCGCCTACATCTGGACATATTGACTCCCCTGTGGGAGTCAAAGCAGTCACCGTGGAGGAGGAGAGGATGATGAAAAAACTGCAGATTGTTGTTCACAAATGACCTCTGACCGGCGCCATGGGAGCCAACCAGAGCGGGGTGTAGATGTTGGGGAGCCTTGGCACTCTGATGAAATGGCTTCAGGCGGAGGGCTTTGTGCTCCAACCCTTCCTCCCCCCTCCCCCATGTCCACCCCCTCTGTGGCACTCCTTCGCCACTAGCCCTCCATACATTATTCATGAAAGCTATAGTGATGGGGGGAGGCCGGGCTGGGGGAAACAGAATGAGGAAGAGGACACGGCAAGGTTCAAGACCTTCTCAGATCACAAGGAACTACTGGTTAACCTCCCCTTGAAGTGGCGAGCACGGGGATAGAGCAGCTTTCTGCCCGAGACGTGGATCTGAGACCAGGCTCGGGATCAATGGGGGATACTCCGGGGGGCTCAGCGGGGATCGCATCGGCTGCGAGGTGATTGGCGGATCAATGTGGTTCCCATGGTTTGCTTTGCCATTGTGAGAGCCGGTCCTCCTCTTGGTAAAGCAAGTGATACTGCCTAATGATTGGTTGGTCACACTGTTTTGACCCTGAGGGGGATGGACATGAACATCCGGCATTGACACTATCCTGCACAGGAATAGCATACCACTGCATGTAGAGGAAAGAAGAAGAATGTGTATAGATGTATTTATGTTTTTCGTAATAATACCCTCTGGGTCATGGGTCTTCCTTTGTACACAAACAAAATCCTACAGAGATTATACTTGCTTGCTTGTAGTTTTACAACTCTCTCCATTCCTTTGCCAAATAGACTTTGTCATTTATTATGATATGTGGTGATCAGTGGGAAAGAAAGTATACGTCCTGTTGTTAATCCTTAATGCAATCCCAGCCTGACAGCGCTCGCACACCCAGGCCGTAAACACAGCACAACTACACGTCCGGCTAATTAGATAATTGCCTGCCTTTGTTTAAGCTGACGTTGGCCTGCGGTGCCCTCACACACAACAACAACAAGCCATCATTTCTTCATCCTGTCTTGTCAAGGTACCAAGTTAGGTCGTCTGTCGAACACCCCACCTACGCCATAACACGCTCCCGTGACCGTATTAGCTGCGATCGCTGCGGAGGAATTAAACATTCAGTGGCAGGACGGCTGCGATGAATAAATACATCTCTGGACAGATTAATTCTAAGTGACACGGAGGTGAGCAGCTCAGATAAACTAACGGCAGCAGGCTGTCTCACAGATAAAGTGTGCACCCCATGGTCTCTGCTGTAATTATTGGCTAACAGTCATTAACCTGGCAAACAGAGGCTTAGCTGTGTTGTTTAAAGGACTCTGGGATGCATAATGACAGACTGATATGTCATAGCGCTCGGGGAGGTGAGGGGGAGGGTGTGGATTAATGAGATTTTACTGGAGGGAGAATGCAAAAGGGAGGTGGGAAAACGGCAAGGAAAATGCAGGAGGAAGGAGGGGCACATTAAGCTAATTGGAAGATGAGTGCCTACTTGTAAAAGTGCTTCTAATGGCATATTTGTTACTCTTGTGGCATTGCGAGGCTAATGCAGAAAGTGGGGAATGAGACATAGGCAAGGACTGCAGGGACATGTGTTTGTCTGCAAACACTCTGCGCTATACGTACTCTCATTCCCATATGCACACATCTTCCGTTCTTAATTAGCCGATGAGTTGAGAATACACTATACAAAGACAGAGCTCAGAAGTTATAGCACTATCTATAGACATATATGTAAGGGCCCTGCAAGGGGCTGTATCTTTTTACCAGGGTCCATTACATTACTTTATGTGAGAGAGAAAAAATCCAAGAAGGAGAACTTTTAAAATTGGCAATTATATATGTAGTGCATCGAAATATCCAAATGCTGGCAACCAAGTCTAACTCCTTCAATGTGAAAGAATACAAAAATTAAATCCAGAGTGCATGTATGCTTTTGTTTGATTTAACACTTAGCAAAAATGCAGAATATAGATATGCCTTCAGATTTACTTCTTGTTTTTATGTTATTTTCACTTGAGGTAAATGGCTGATCACACCCTTCAGAATTACAAAGATTAACCTTAAATCTGTAAGGGGGTTGTTTTGAAAACACAACAACTCAGATTCTAGTTAGAGGTGAAGGAGAGAAGAAGCAAAGAGATTAAATATCTCATGAGTGCAGTTTAGGTCAGACATGTCTTCTGGAATATGACTTATTAATGATTATGAACAGACACGTATGTCATCATAAACAAGTTAGGGTGCAGCTTCAGGGTAAAATTGTATGACGACATGTATCAGCATTCTTGGCTCCTAGTTATTATATATATCTACAATTATAATGCTGTAGCACAAAGAATATATTTATTTCTCGTGAAATGTTCATTTTAGTGATTCTCTTGAATTTTCATTTTCGTCTCTTGTTTCAATTAAATATAATGGAAGTACAAATGCCCAACTGGCTATGCAGCATAAAAATAATAGTTCCCAGGCAAGAATTTAAAGTCCTACCTCCAGGCAAAAGAAGAAAAAAAAATAAGTGTAAAATGTTTTTAAATGTATGTTTAACAACAAATACCCTGGTGTCTATTGAAGTTTGATCTCCAAAGAATATATCTGTGGGCACGATGTGAAGCCCATGAACAACCCCCTGTCTCCTTCTTTATACAGCCTTTCTTTTCTTTTCTTTTCCTTCTTCTTCTTCCACTGTCTCTCTTTAAACATTTATTTTCAGTTTTTCTCCTTACAGGCCCCTTTGTGATTTCTGAGGTTGGTTTTTCCAGCTTTGATGAGTAGTAATTTATATTTTATAGGTCCTAGAAGGGAGAGCACATACAAAATGATTGCAGTGTTTGTGTGACTAATTAGCCCCCCCCCCCCCCCCCCCCCCCCGAAGACGTTGTGTTAACTGATTGGTGTTTGTCTTAATCTCCACTTTACGCGTATCTCAAAGTCAAAATGCATTTCAGAAGTTGTTTCATTTCAATTATTTGAGGAAAAAAGTTGATTGTCACTAGGGGACAAAAGCAGTGGGTCAAGTATTTGACACACAAACCCGCATGCAAGCCCAGGTTTCAGACCATGCCAAGATTCTTCTCCCAGAATCCATTGCCATGGCTTGATGTTTGGCAGTGTGCTAGTTTCAAAGAAGTCAAAGCATTTCATATTTCAGTCATTAACAAAAGCATCTCGAAAAGAAGCCAGCCAAGAAAGTGCTCCTTCAGAATAATGTTCTCAAAGGAGGAACATTTCTGGTGTCTGGAAGAAACATGGAAATGTGTTTCCCACACAAGCACACTCCAAAACAGGATTAGGAAACATAAATTATCATAAAAGACATACACTGATAATACTTCATTCATTACCTTGTTGATTTTCATTATAAGTTGCCACTTTGAACAAAAGCACATTTATTTTCAAAGAACGAACATTAATACAATGGACAATTTCCTATTAATATTTATTGTTACACAAGATGTGACCCTGTGAAGCTCATTAACATTAAAGATTGGAAAGATTTATCCATTGCCTGTTTAATTAGTGGATATTTAACAACAGAGTAACATCTTAGGTGTATTGTTATATGACCTTTAATAAGCCTGAGATTTCCTATTTGAATGTCTAACACCAGTCTCTCAGAGTTAGGGGACACACTACGAACAACACCTGCCAGCTAGAGATTAAAGGCATGCATAATTATTATAGCATGTCTATGTAAGCTTGTGTGTTGTTTTTTTTGGTCTGACACCAGATGTAAATAAAAGTAGAGGTGGTTGGTTTGTACAGAGGGAGTCTCAGCGAAGGTTCACAGCTTTTACAAATCTGTTTTCTGTCAGTCCTTCAGCAACTAAATTTACAGAGACTGCTAATAGGTCTACCTCCATTTTCTCAATTTCCTTACTTCCTCATCTGTTTTTATGACTCTGAGGAGTGGCATTATTCATATTGGTGATGTAAAGCAAATAATCAAGCCTTGTGGGGTGTTTGGGACATGGAGACAATGGTGGAAAGATTCTTTAGACAAATCTCTATTTTCTCATCGCTTATGGGCATTTTGAATTTAATGTAGAGAGCAGCTCACCCCAACTTTATCCTCTACTCTCACTGATTATGCACAATCAATAATGTTTTGTGTGTGTTTGTCTTCTCTCTTGTCTCCTTTTGGCCCTCTAGGATGCTGCAGGCAAAGTGTTGGACCGGTGGTCCATCATGTCCCGAGAAGAGGAGATTATCACCCTGCAGCAATTCCTACGCTTTGGTGAGACCAAATCCATTGTGGAGCTTATGGCAATTCAAGAGAAGGAAGGTCAGGCGGTTACAGTTCCCTCTTCCAAGACAGACTCCGGGATAAGGACATTCATTGAAAGCAACAATCGCAGTCGTAGCCCCGGTCTCCTGACACATATGGAAAACAGTAGCCCCTCAAGCATTCATCACTTTGAGAATATTCCGAACAGTCTGGCATTCCTGCTTCCCTTCCAGTACATCAACCCAGTCTCGGCCCCCATGCTAGGACTCCCCCCCAATGGCCTGCCAATGGAGCAGTCTGCCTTGCGGCTACGCGAACCCAGCCTCCCAAACCAGAGTGAGCAGGTGGAGACCAGTGAATCCGAGGTTTCCCTTTCTCCTTTTCGCACGAGTCAGAGCCCAAGTCGTGGACCACTGGGCGCCATGAACAGCAACATTGAACCCAAGACAGAGCCCAGCAACCGGGCATCCCCCATCTCCCCAACCCCTTCCATACAACAAGCCCAGCAGCAACAACAACAGCAGCAGCAGCAGCAGACACAGCTCCAGCAGCATCAACATCAACATCAACAACAACAACAACAACAACAGCAGCAGCAGCAGGGCTCGCAACAGCCCCAGAACCAGCAGCAGCCCAACAACTTGAGTGACCACCAGGTCCATCACCACTTTGTGAAGAGCGAGCAGTCAAAATCCATCACCCATTCTTCCTTCTCCTCCAAGATGCACCGCATGCGTCGCATGGGCTCTACCTCCCGCAAGGGCCGTGTCTGCTGCAATTCTTGTGGCAAGACCTTCTACGACAAGGGGACTCTGAAGATCCACTACAACGCGGTGCACCTGAAGATCAAGCACCGCTGCACCATTGAGGGCTGCAACATGGTCTTCAGCTCCTTGCGGAGCCGCAATCGCCACAGCGCCAACCCCAACCCCCGGCTGCACATGCCAATGCTGCGCAACAATCGGGACAAGGACCTCATCCGGTCAAACTCTACAGGTACACCCGTCATCTCCTCCAACAAGAGCGGTGGCTTTAGTTTAACCAGTCCTGGAAGGCCACCCTTGGGCTTCACCACTCCACCATTAGACCCTATTCTTCACTCACCTCTGCAGGGTCCATTGGTGTTCCCATCCCTGAAGTCAGTGCAGCCAGTCCAGCCAGTGCCCCCGTTCTATCGTACGTTGTTGTCCCCCGCAGACCTGGTCAGCCCTCCAGTGTCATTGCCCACTAGTCCCATCCTGCCAAACAACACCAACAGCACCTCCCTCATGGACCAGCAGCAGCAGATGTTAGCTGCTGCAGCTGCCGCCTCCCACAAGAGTAACCACCCTCATATGTCTGATGCCGGGCCCATGTCCCATCGCTTGCCCACTCCCTGTGGCAACCAGGAACCCATCAGTGTCAACAGTGACCCTATGCCCAAGAAGAAGCCACGTAAGTCCAGCATGCCAGTTAAGATTGAGAAGGAAGTGATTGACGTGGCGGATGATTATGACGACAAGGATGAAGATGATGATGACAACATGCACCATCATCACCACCACCACCCCGCATCCCTTCTCCACAACCATGTGAAGATCAACGGGAATTGCAACAGTAACAAA
The DNA here is from genome assembly GCA_026745465.1 of Lota lota. Lineage (NCBI taxonomy): Eukaryota > Metazoa > Chordata > Actinopteri > Gadiformes > Lotidae > Lota > Lota lota. Next base: position 604,698 of record JACYXH010000559.1, on the reverse strand, counting down.
AACAACGGCAGTGGCAGTGGGAACCACAGTGGTGGAAGTGGACACCAGTCACCTTCTCAGGACGAGATGAGCCCCGGCCTGGCCCTCAGGGGCATGATCAGGCACAACGAAGACGAGTGCAGAGAAGGTCCCTGCAGCGAGACGAGGAGCGGCAACGACCTTAGAAGCTCCGGGGAGCTGCGTTGCATGGACAGTTTCACCTCTGAGGACCAGGACCACGAGAGAGACTTTGAGAACGAATCGGAAACCTCAGAGTCGAAGATGTTCTACCGGGACGAGATGATGGAGGTGGAGGAGAAGCACAGCCGCGGAGGACATGGTCTAGACAAGGAGCACGAGGAAGAGGATGCACACATGAGGAACGAGATGGACGACAAGAGCCGGTCGTCGCCGTCCCCTCACCAGCCTCCCATCAAGATCAAGGAGGAGCTGGCTGATCCCACCTACGACATGTTCTGCATGAGCCAGTATGGCCTCTACAACGGTGGCATGGCGGCCGCCGCCGCTGCGGCAAGCATGGCAGCGCTGCACGAGAGCTTCATCTCCTCCATGGCCTACGGCGCTAGCCCACCCAAGTTCCCGCCGTCACAGTCGCCGGAGGGGGACCTGTGCTCCAGCCCCGACCCCAAGATCTGCTATGTGTGCAAGAAGAGCTTCAAAAGTTCCTACAGCGTGAAGCTCCACTACAAGAACGTCCACCTAAAGGAGATGCACGTGTGCACTGTGGCCGGCTGCAACGCCGCCTTCCCCTCCCGACGGAGCCGAGACAGGTTAGTTAAAACGTGAAAAACACAACGCTTGAAAGTCGCTCGTATAAATCTTCCATTGTTATTATTTACCATATTGTTTTGTTATTAATATAAAAGGTAGGTTCATTGGTAGGTTCATTGTTTCTTTCTTTTTTTTACTGACACACATAGTTGTATCTTTCATTTAGAAGTTACTTCGCAGAGTTGCAATACTTAATTCAACTTAACTAGATAAAGTATGTCTCTCAGCAGCTGTTTAAGCTAATTAATTACTAAAAGATAGATTCAGTGACATCAGCACCTTGTCACGTCAAAGTTCAGAAAGCGTGTGTCAGTAAGAGGAAACACACACACACACACACACACACACACACACACACACACACACATACAGGAATATACACATTCACACAAACCTACTTGTCCACAAGCATGTCACTTTAGGACAGCTGTGTGTTATTTACCTGCGCTCCCTTCACCTTGTCACAGGCAGGTAGGTGAAGGTGCATATTTTAACATACGATACGGAGGTCTGTCAAACCGCTGCATTTATTAACGCGTCGGAAGGTGAATCTAGCCCCACTCACCTGGGCTTGTTAGCACTTATCGTCTCAACACACACACACACACACACACACACACACACACACACACACACACACACACACACACACTGCCCTTGAAATAAACAGTAGCAGCACTGGTAGCAGTTTGGTTCAGTAACACATGCTGGGGGCATATTATATTACATATGCCCCTTGGCCTAGCATCTCCCAGAGGAGTTGCTAACTGTGTTTGTTTCTTTAAGCCAGGCCAAAGACTTTACACTGTTGCTTTGAAGTCACGCAAATAACCCCATCCAATATACATTTGTACATAAGTAAGATAGGTATAAAGTATGAAGTATAAGTAAGTGAATCCCTGACGGAAGTTCCAGCAGCAGAAACATAACAGTATTATTTGTGTGAAAGTAAGTCTTAAAATAGTAGAATTGCCTCTCTTTTCTACCTGATGACGTACAGAATATCATATTCCATTGCCTCAGCCTTGTGACTCAAAGTGAATTCCACCCCTCTAATATTCCCAGCACGAGAAAATAGTTCATGTGTTCAGACTAGCATGAGAATCAACCAGGAACCGAGTAGAACACGCAAGCAGCCAGCTCGTCCAGGGGGGGGAATTGAGGAATAAAAACAAAAATATCTTTCTGCGTGTGTAGAAAATCTCCGGCAGTTGACACATTTGTTTGAATGCAGAACAACTTCCAAAGCTACATCCCCCCCTCCCAGCCAGCCACCACTCTCTCTCGTCTCCCTTATCTCCAGGTAATTGGCAACTCAAAGATTCACAGATAGCGAATCATCTGTCTCATCCACACACAAATGTCCCTCCACCCCCCTCCACCCCCCCTCCACCCCCCCCCCCCCCCCCGAGCTTTTATTAAGTTCCTTGTGAGAGTGACATCTGCTCCTACCACTGCTTGTTCATTAGCCGCCTGTAAACAGAGCAGCTGACTTCTCTGGCTTCAGCACTGGATGAGGGAGGAGGGGGGAGGAGGGAAGGAGCGGAAGGAGTAGAGGGGAGGAGGAGAGGAGGAGGAGGAGAGAGAGGGGAGGAGAGGAGGAGAGAGGAGAGGAGATGAGAAAGGAAAGACAAAAGAACAGTGGAGTTAACATAAGCCACACTGCCTTCACGCTGTTCACCTGACACAGCTGTGGCAACAGCAGGGAGATGACAGGAAGCGTTATTAAAGTACTGCCTTGACGCCGCACAGCTTAGTTTAGCGCCGCCACCGCACCATTGGTTAGCTTCCATCTCCTGACGAGGCTTCGGGGACAGAGTTAGCCTGAGGCATGACAGGCCTGCTGTCTCCTACACGTGTACCTGCTCTCCCAGATACCTGCAAACACACACATACACACACACACACACACACACACTGGCACAGGCACACACATACGGGCACACACACGGGCTGCAGGCACACTCCGGCATACACACGTAGGCAGACACAGAATAATGTATGGGTGCATGCATGTGAACACAAACGGAAGCATGCATACACCAGCAGGTATACGCACAAACATGAACGCAAACATCTACACACACACACACACACACACACACACAGATTTGCACACTAACATTCACATGCACACACACACACACATAAACACTAACACACACAGATTTGCACACAAGCACATACATGCACACACACACACACACACACACACACACACACACACATACACATACACACACAGCACAAGTGCATACAGATTACATAGAATAACTATTTGTTTCTGTGTACACTTTATCTCATAAATGAGTCTCCTGACTGTTGTTTTGTATAAAACACACACTCTGCTTATCGGAATGCTGAAACGAGAGGCGATCCCCCCAGAAGGTTTATGGGGGCTTATTAGCATGACAGGAAGTGTAGCGCTATCTAGGAGTAGTCAGAGACAACACAACAGCTTCATTAGCTGGCAACGTTGCTAGTAAGTCTCTTTAAAAACACAAGCTACTGAAGAAATCAGGACGCTGCTTATCAGCAGGTATCCTTCTTATGGCGGTGATACAGATGGCCTCCTCTGGCTAAATAGGCCTTAGTGCTGGGGCGGATCGCAGTCTTGTCTAGTTAATGAAGTGATAGTACACATAATTAATATGTAATGGACCTATTGGACAAATAGCAGTGTTTTTTGTTTATCTGTCATCTTCTGCGCAAAATATTTGGAATTATTTAAGATATAGTGCCGTAACAAAATAAGATAAAAATAATTTGTTGAACTGAACTTAAACGATATGTATCGTTTAGGCTATTACGAGAATGAGTTCAAGTGAAAACTAAAATAATAACGTCACTTAAAATGTAGAAAGCTACCAGGAGTGAAGACTTTAACAGAAACAACATGACCTAGACCCAGGACATATTTTCAATTATATTCTCAATGTGTGACTATTATATTCTGTAAGTCCCATGTACAAGTCAATATGTAAAAAAACTTTTTATAAAAATATAAAACCAACGAAAGGAAGTCCATTTTAAAATAAAAGTGGTAATATATGCAGCTCTTGGCTGCCATGGCGGCAGTGCACACAAAACAACAGATTTTAAGGAAATGCGTGTTGATCCGGGGTCAACACTTCTAATATCTCCACACTCTTCCAGTAGGGGAGGGATTCCTAAGCGCATATGGGACAGATTATCGCTGTGCTCTGTTGCTGGGTTATAATGGGAGACCAAACACAAGGGAGCAAGGTATTGCAGGGGCTGGAGGAATTCTGGGGGTTGGAGTTTGGTCAGTTCTCTGGCCAGACCCTCATCAGGATGTGTCCCTGGGCAATCCTTTAACTACATAATGTGTGTAAAATGCAGTGGAGGAGGAGGCAACACAGGGAAATAATTTGGTCATTTTCAAGAAAGTAATTTTCCTGATAATATTAAGCAGCGCATTGGACAAAAATAAAGTTCAGGGTTTTTCTTTTAGTTTTTAATTTGGTCATTACTATGATTTATGCGGTAACCGGGATATAACACAATCATCCAGATAAAAAATAAGTATTTCACTGATAACAATGACCAAAACAAATAGGCAATAAATAAAAGTTTTAATCAATTGCTCATGCCTCTTTATAAAATCAGTAAATTAAGAGCAGATTACCCAAAACACAAGGACAATCTAATGTGCCCTCTAGCCATTCTTTTTGTGCTTCCCTTTGAGTGTGAGAGTGAGTGTGTGTGTGTGTGTGTCTGCACGCGTGTATGTGCTAGTGTGTACACATGGTTGTGGTGTGTCGGGGCTGCCTGCTGAACAGTGGTAAATGATTGCGTATTTATTGAAGGGAGCCAGTGCTCTCTGCTGCAGCAGCAGCAGCAGTGATGGTACGACGCTGGGTGATTAACTACAGTGAAGGCATGTGTACCAGCAATCATCTCTCTTATTAGCCCAGCTTTTCATTTATTTATTTTTTACATCAGTGATCCTTTCTGTGAGCCCCTCTCCTCTCTAGAAGTAACAGTGTGCTCAGTTTGTGGGCTTTTCTCTCTTCAGTCGATCTGTATCGTTTTAAAAACACACTCTTTTCTGTGTGGACAACACAACAGTGTGTCCTTAATTTTTTTTTATGTGCACAGTTGTGCACGCCCCTCATATCGGAACACTGGGAAACGCGGACTCATTGTCTTCACTCACCCTCGCTCGCCCCTCCTTCCCTTTACAGCATGTGGTGCCCATATATGCTCCATTTTGCGCTCTCTCTGTCTTTCTCTCTCTCTGTTTTCTCTCTCTCTTCTGTCTCTCTCTCTCTGAAACTAAAAGCTGTTTATCATTTACAGAGAGAACATATATTACAAAATATAATCTTCAAATGCAAAATATATACATAATTAAAATGTAAATATCTTGAAATAAAATAAAATAAATATATGTAATTATTTCCTCTTGATGTAGATTTAGCTTAAGATAGAGAGGCTATGCTTCATTAAGTTAATTTCACCATGTATGTGAAATTTAACAATTGAATTAAGTACAAACATACTGTCCTCACTGGACTAATTTGTGTGTAGGCTATGCTGTTGGGCAGGATGCTAGCAGGTAGAGAAAGAGAGAGAGAGACAGAGAGAGAGAGAGAGAGAGAGAGAGAGAGAAAGAGAGAGAGCAGTCACAGAGAGAATGATAAATGAACTCTCCTCTCTCTCCTCCCACGGCCGCCTTAAAACTCCTGACACGCCACAAATGACAGACAAGACAAAGAACCTCCACTGCCAGTTTAATACCACTTGGTTTCTCGTCTCATTTACAAAATGACTTATTTAGTCACCATCGCACACACAGAAACACACACGCAACAGAATACACACACAGAGATACACAAGGGAAAGTGACATCAGATTAGCCTAAAGATGATGGAAGTCCTCACAGTTAAAAATCATCACCGCCCCCCTTTGAGGCCTACTCAGTGTTTTTCCGTGAAGATGAGACCGCCATATTTGTTTAGCGGCCACATTAGTGGCCAAAAGAGAAGGCAACTAACGGCATTAGAGACAGGAGGCGGGGAAACTAAGACTGTGACTGAAATCTGTGTTGGTAAAAATCGGAGGAATCTCTTCTGTTCTGCAAAATGTGTGTGTACAAAGACTGACTTTATAAAATATATAAGCACGGCAAGGATATTATTCTTTGGCAAAGCCTTTTTGTTACTTTATGTGCATTACATTCTATTTATGCCATGATCAATATATTTTCATAAGCACACTTGAAATTTAGGTTGCTGTTTTCTGGTTTTGTTCTGTCTGTTTTTTGTTTGTTGTTGTTGTATGAAGCTGTACAAGTGATTCACAGTGTTATAGCTCTGTATGTATTTATAAAATACTGTAGCGATAGCATAAATTGGGACGGGGCTTTACTGCATGGCATTTAACATGTTTGACTTTAATGTATAGCCTTGGAAGCCTGGAGCTTATTAGCAGTGAGAAGGTGTGTTATTTTAGAAACAGAGAGACTTGGAGACTTATTATAAGGGACCCGCCTACCTGAGCATCATCCACAGCATCCCTGACCTGAATCTAAAATCTCTGTGTACTGAAAAACCAGCCATTATGGTTTCTTATTATTGATTACCATGAACACCAGCCATGCATCCTAACACCCGTACGGGAGTCTGGAAGAATGCAAAGTGTTGAATCACGTCCGTTAACTCAGCCTCTCCTAAAGGAGCCATATGCAAACATTGTACTGCCGCTACACACTCTGCTATCAAAGAGACAGAACGAAAAGAACAAAGAATGTATGCAGTCTCTTTGATTTAGCTCACACCGCATGGGAGTGTGAGTCTGTAACACAATCACACACACACACCCTCTGTGTCTCACACACACATATGCATTGATGTACACCCATACACACAAACAAATACGATAGAGCGTCATAGACAAGCCATGTTGTGCGCTTTCTCTCTCCCTCTACCCTCAATGCTGATGATGCTTGCGTGGACGGGCCCCTGGTTGCCTGGTTAACAGAAAAGGGTCCCTCAAATGAATGTATGTTTACCTCTTGCAGGAGAATGTCGGATAGGGAAGTAAATAATTAAAGGAAAGGGACCCTTTTTGACTGCACCAACCCTGCCACTGCTGGTAAGCTCTACTATCCATTGTGCCTCCATTTTGTTTTGTTTTTTGCATCATCTTTCCTAGGATGGCCCTTTTGCTTTGGTGTTTTTTTTCTGTTGCTTCTTTCGTATTTTTTTAACACACACATGCCGTCTTTGCATGGATATCCCTCCCACGTTTGAAGTGTTTTGCTCACTTATTTTTTTTTTTACTTATTTGAGTCAAGCTGACTTAATTTAAATGGTGTGGGCCATTTGTATGCCACATATGACGTATCAGTCATAACTTTCTAAATCATTTTTTTTAATTATCTTTACTTGTATTGTGTAATGTTTGTTTGTTTCTTTTGGATTCTGAAAGGAGAATGGATATGAAGCGAATGCTGTTGATTTTGATTTGTCAAGCCGCTGTCATGTTGCTCTCCCTAGCATGGCTTTTATTCTGAAAAGAAACCATCCCTAATAACAACCATGCTTTACCCCTTGCTACTCACTGTGATGTATTTGGCTTTGTCACTCTATATGATAGAACGTCTTGCGTGTTTAAACCAAACCCAGACACTGATACAAGAGCATTACGTTTATTGGATTGGATCTGTCTCTGTGATAAAAATGTGATAACAACCGTGTCAGAGCCCCTGCTAATATGCTAACCAGCCCCCCGCCCTCACCGCTCTATTATCGCATTACCACAGCTCAAATCAATTGATCAAGTCCCATCTAACATGACTATGAGGATTTAATTGAGTTGGAGACTATTGGATTCTGGGGGCTGTGCGATGCTGACAGCGGTAAACACGCTGGTGGCTGGCTCTCTGGTCGCCAGATGAGCACGCTTTCCTCGGTTTATTCCCTCTGTGGTCTGCAGTCTTTCTGCATAGTATTTTCTGGATTGAAATCGCTAATGCTGATAACCACTCCCAAATTGTATAAGTATTACTTCAGTTGTTGATCAGGGGTTCAAAGGGTTGAGCAATCACAATTGAACACACAATTAGTACGGAAAATGTATTTATTTTCCCATAACTTTATTCTTTAGGTAGATGAAGCAGAAGCCTGCCATCTTATCTTCCACTGCGTCTCTCTCCCCCAATTGTAGGCACAGCTCCAACATCAACCTGCACCGCAAACTGCTGACCAAAGAGTTGGATGACATCGCCCTGGACCCCCACCTCAAGCCTCTTCCCAAGGACCTGCGGGCCGAGTTCCTGGCCAAGATCTACGCCGGACACCACTTTGGCCTGGACGCCATGGCAGCCGGGTTGGGCCTGGGGGCAGCCGCTGCCGCCGCCGGGCTACGCCGCGATTCCGGCTCCCCCGCAAGTCACCACGAATACCCCCTCCCCTTCGGCCGCCCCCGCTTCCAGAACCACAACCATGCCCACAACGGCTTCCTCCGAGCGCCCCTGCCGGACGACTACATGGTGCTGGACCTGAGCACGGCCTCCAGCGTGGAGTCCAGCGGCAGCGTCCATTCCTCGCAGGGCTCAGACGAGGCCAGCGACGAGGGCATCCTGATGGACGACCTGGAGGACGAGGACGAGGAGGACGGAGCGGAGGAGGAGAGGGAGGAGAACAGCGACGGGGAGGACTTCTCCCAGCGGGCCAAGAGGCACTGCGGCGGTGGAGGAGGGCAGCTTCGCGGGGAGGAGGAGGAGACCGCGGAACTCAGAGGAGGAGGAGGAGGGAGAGATGAGGAGGATGAGGAGGGGATGTCCTCCTCGCCCATTCTCCTGTCTTCCACCGGGGGCGGCCAAGGTGGCGGCAACGGGATCCTTTGCAACATCTGCCACAAAATGTACAGTAACAAAGGGACACTCCGTGTGCACTACAAGACTGTGCACCTGCGCGAGATGCACAAGTGCAAAATCCCCGGCTGCAACATGGTGTTCAGCTCCGTACGCAGTCGCAACCGGCACTCTCAAAACCCCAACCTCCATAAAAACATGCCCTTCTCCACTATAATAGACTGAAACACTTACCCACTACTTAAACTATCACCACCACCCGCAAACCTCTTAAAAAGTCTCTTTGTCCTCCTCTTCCTCCTCTTCCTCAGTTCAGCGGTTGAATTGAGCCCTTTGGTCATCCCATGCAAACAAAATGGCTGTGTTCCTCTTGCTCATTGTCCACACGACCGATTATCCCCTCCTCCACCCCCCTGCCCCCCAGGTACTCCAAACATGAAGATCATTTTGACCTTTCCCCCTTTCGCTCTTTGTAAGAATAGTTTGAGACACTTAAGTGTGGAGTTTATGTAAAAAACAACAACAAAAGACAAAATAGCTCCATTTTTTTTTCCTGGTCATTGCCCTTTGATTTCTTTCCTCCCTTTGCTTTGTTCTAATGTCCTTCTAAAATGAATCTATTCAAACTCTTATTTGTGACTTTGCCTGCAGAAATAATAGTATTGGAAAAAAAAAGTTAAAATTGTCTTGTTGTATTTGTGTAATGATAGCTTTTAAAGGTTCCCCTTACAAAAGCATGGAAGCTTCATTTGTAAATAGTGTCCTGACGAAGCTTTTGGTGTCAAACAGTTGTAATGATGGTTAATCTCTTCTTTCTTTCTTTCTTTCTTTCTTTCTTTCTTTCTTTCTTTCTTTCTTTCTTTCTTTCTTTCTTTCTTTCTTTCTTTCTTTCTTTCTTTCTTTCTTTCTTTCTTTCTTTCTTTCTTTCTTTCTTTCTTTCTTTCTTTCTTTCTTTCTTTCTCTCTCGCTCTCTTATGTTACAGTATAGTACAATACTTCCAACTATAGACAAGAAAGAGGTAGCATCTGACTAGCTTCATTCTTATTAGCGTCAAAGACACATTTTTAAACAGAGAACATGAACTAAAAAAAGAACATCATGTGACTTGTTTTATCTACTTGTTGGATATTCAGAGGTTGCCCGCATGCTTTTTTAGGCTCCTACACTGATGCCATTTTCATTTTTCTATTGTTTTTCTTTTGTCTTTGTCTCTTATGTTTATTAGCCTTAGCTTACCAATTCCAAGATTTATTTTTTGCACTTTGCATCTATACAAGGGGATGTGTAATATTATTTTAGGACTTTTGCAATGGTTGTTTGAGTGGGAAGGGGGGGGGGGGGGGGGGGGGGTCATTGTTGGCCACAGTGCCAGGAATATTGCAGTACCTTTACATCCATGTGCCAGTTGTTTGTATTATTTTTTTGCACATGCTCAGTTTCACATAACAATTGCTCACAACAAATAATGCAACATTTTCCCTGAAAGAATTACATATTGTGAGTAGCTAAATGCTAAGAGGGTTTCTTCTAAGTATTTTATTTTATACCAAAAATGGATCAAGTTGCAGAATGCTTTTAAATTTTTGTTTCATTTGACTTAGATGATATCGCTGCCAGTTATGATCATAATATTCAGTTCTGAAGTTGTGTTCAGTTGATCTTTCCACTGCATGTTGTTACTGTGACAAAGTCATACAAGGATACATGGTGCTTGTTTTAACACAGTAAAGAAAGAAAATTGGCTGTTAAATTAACCTGAACACCCCACCCCACCCATAAAAAAAGAATAACTTAACTAAATGTAATAGTCTTCAACTGTGACCAAAACAAAAGGGTTGGCTTAAGAAGAAGAAACGTTATACAATTTAAAGTTGTACTGTAATATTTACCCCCATTTTAATTGATATAATGCACTTGAGTCTTAAATCCTTTGCTGTGATAATTTAGTCATCAGTGTTTTATTGTTTTGGCGCCAGCTCCAAACACGTTGTTAGGTAAGAAAAAAATGGAAGTGTTTTTCTGGCAGTTGGTTGCAGGACTATCATAAGGTACAAGTATTTCCAGTAACTGGCCATAGAGGAGAAACGCAAAAGGGTTATTTATTCGGTGGCTGATTTAAACTTCTTTTTTTCGACCGATAAGAGACTACTTTTTGTAAAAAAGAAAAAAAAGAAAAACGTTGCTCATATTTGTTAATTAGTGTGTTAGCAGTGTTGCGTGTTACTATACAAGGCGCCCATCTCTTTTCACGGCCGGTTCTTTTACCAAACTTCACGAGAAACTTCAGGAGATTCATGCAGTGTTAAATGGTATGCTGTACAGTATTTAAAAAGAAAAAGAAAACTGCTCACGTCCATTACAGTATTCAATTGTCCATGTGTTTAATTTCTTCCAAGTATTTGTATTGGGGTGTTGCACTCCTGTTCTCTTTCAAAGACCAGACCTTCCATCTGTCTTGTACAATACTCAAAGTCCCCATGTCAATTCAATACTCCCTCTCTCTTTTCGAGCGAGACTTACACGTATAGAAGGAAAGCGAGGATGAGAGAGAGAGAGAGCTTATTTTAGACTTATGGAAAGGTTGTGGAGGTGGAGAGCTGAGGAAGAAAGGGAGGAAAGAAGAAAGGAAATAAAAGATGACATCACTCCCATAACATGTTTCACATGTCGCTGTGTCACAACAACATATGACACTATGCTGGCTGACTGGCCTGTGATGTCAAACAGCGGGAAGAAGAGCAATAGAAAGGGACAGATAGACACAGAGATTGTGTGAGTACTGTGTGAGTGTGCACAGTAGTTATGTGTCTTTCCTTTAGCCACAAACACGACCAACTAACTCTGCACAATTCAATTTAGATTCAAGGCCATTTAATTCTAATCTATATTTGATCTCGCTCATTCAGTTCCCTCTCGGAGTCCATGCAGTGGATGCTCCCTCCCCCCACTCGTTCTTAAACCTGCCACTCACTCTCGCTCCACACCACACAGCAGGGGCTCCTAAAGAGACACACTCACACACATGCACTTAATAGTGTATGCTTAACTTCACCCGGCGACAGCGACATAAGGAATAAAAGAGGACGGGTAATTGGCTGTTTATCCCCAGCGAGGAGGAAACTGAGTACTGGAAGCTCTGGCTTGTCCCAGGAGGAGGAGTTGATGGTGGTGAGAGTGGGGGGGGGGTCTTTCATTCACTCACTCCATATCCCTATGGGTGGGTGGAGGGCTAGGGGGACGGGGGTCCAGCACACTGAGCTCAAATAAATACAAAATACTAAATAAAATCCTCCCAAGGAACCCTGCTGACAGCTGTCTCTCTCTGTCTCTCTCTGTCTCTCTCTCTCTCTGTCTCTCTCTCTCTCTGTCTCTCTCTCTCTCTGTCTCTCTCTCTCTCTGTCTCTCTCTCTCTCTCTCTCTCTCTCTCTCTCTCTCTCTCTCTCTCTCTCTCTCTCTCTCTCTCTCTCTCTCGCTCTCTCTCTCTCTCTCTCTCTGGCTGATACACAAAGTCATCCATGCACACACACACACACACACACACACACACAGGCACACACATACAAACACACATAGGCACAAACACACATACCCACAGCGCCGGTACATCCCTCTCCAACTTAGAGCCCAGAAGGACGATGGCAATGAGATGAGTTTTGTACCTCTGGTGATGGAAGAGATGGGGGGTTAAACAAGACTATAGTCTCTACACAGGAAATTAAACTCTCTCTTCTCCCTCTATCATTCCACCGCCCTCCTTCCCCAGCTGCCGTTAGAGACTGGTCCCTTTTATCAAGCAGAAAAGTGTGCGGTGGCTAGGAGAGTAAGGTGTGTTTAAGAGCTGACTCTTGCCTCCACTTGGCTTCGAGAGGCCCGCTTGTTTACCAAACAGTTAAGGGGCAAGTGTGAGATGAGGAAAAGCTTGATAGCGCCGTTTAATTGGACACATTACATCTGAAATACTGACAGCTGTGTGGCAGAGAGAGAGAGGGAGCAACACATGAAAAGGGAATTTGGCAAATCGTCTTCGCCTCGCCATAGCGTACTTCTGGTCTGACGAACCCAACAAACAAACAGACTGATGTCCTTTGGGTTCTTTGCTATAAAAACACATTCCTTGTGTCTTTCCAGAGTTTATGTTAAGGAGGCACGACCTATCAAAACTAAGGAGCGAACAATAGAGATATGCATTCCCTTAGTTCCATCCCTATACTGTCATCCCTACTGACTACTTCCTCCTGTCTATACCTCTTTGACCTCTTTATTTCTCTTTCTCTGTCTCACTTTCAACCTTCCTGCCTTCAGTAACTCTCCCCCTCTCTGCCCGCTCTCTCTACCTGGCTCGCTCTCTACTTCCACGACATGGCCAGTCAAGCCTGCAACACAGAGCGCCACACGGTTGTGAGATCTAAGAGGCCTGTAAATAAGCTGCACAACTCTGCAGCTCTACCCCAACCTGGAAGACTTAGAGAGGGAGGGATGGAATAAGCAGAGAGAGCGAGAGAGAGAGTGGTACCTCGCGGCGGTGGTGTCTTAACAAGACAGGGGGCGGCTGACAAGGCACCACCCTCCTCCTCCTCCTCCTCCTCCTCCTCCTCCTCCTCCTCCTCCTCCTCCTCCTCCTCTTCTAGCTCCCTTCCCCTTCACCTTGATTACCTGCTGGAGAGTGATGGAGCCCCCCACTCCCTCCCCTAACGCTCCACCACTCCTCTCCCTGACTCTCTCCTCCGAGACAGGGGCCTCAATCTCCTCCTCTCACCTCCTCAGAGAGAGAGAGAGAAAGAGAGAGAGAAAGAGAGGAAGAGGTAAAGAGAGTTCTAAATTCAACTAGCTCTTGCATGCCTTTCCCCCATTCTCTTGGGCACAGGTGCTCAAGTCCTGTAACCAGTGAATGAAGCTGCAGGGACCACTATAGTCTGGTACTATACCCCCCCCCCCCCCCCCCCCACACACACACACACACACCCCTTCCCAAGAGCACACACACACCTCTTAGACAGCCCCTTACCGGTCCAGCACGCCACGCTCACACTGTTTAATATTTGATAGCAGTTGTGTTGAGCATGGGTTATTGTGTTAGAGAGAGAGAGAGAGAGAGAGAGAGAGAGAGAGAGAGAGAGAGAGAGAGAGAGAGGAGTGGGAGGTTACCCACTGACCCATAAACCATTGTAGAATATTTGTACATTTTATTCACTAAGTCAATAGGACAACAATAGCAGCTGAAAGAGAGAGGAAGAGAGAGAAAGGGAGAAAGAGGTAGAGAAGGGAGGGGAGGGAGGCAACACTGCATGCAAGCCACCTGCGTTGAGGGAGTTCGTTTTAAGAAGATCTGCTTTGAAATGTTTGGTGGGGGAACATATATATCGAGAAGAGTTTGTATAGGTGCGTCAGTCTTACGTATTATGTGATATTTTATGGAATATTCTCTTATGTTTCAACTGGAATAATACCAAGAAATTGTGTCCTGGAAGAAATAAACAGGCATCACTGCAAAGTCAAAAATGTTTAAAAAAATTAATAAAAGGCCAACCATATTTTCATAGTCTTACCATAAAGTATACGAATAAGCTTGAAGTTTTCTGTGAATTGAATTTGTTTTTGTTTTATTCCTTTTTTTGTGATTTATTGTTCCCAATGCATTCGTTATATAAATTAGCTCTATTTTATATTTTTTTGCTAGCTAGCATGAAAACATAGTCACACTGCAACAAAGCAACTAGAGCAAAGGAATCTAGCTACACTTTTACTTTCATGATGATGATTTGGGTAGCCTTGTGAATAACTAAATGTAACCCCCCCAAGCCAAATGTTTTCCATTTGCAAATGGGGGGGGGGAAATCGTGGTCCTCTTATGAATGATTTTTCCTTCTATCTTTTTATGTTTTTCTTTGCTTTCTTTGTATTTGTTTCTGTATCATATCCGTCAATGTTTTTTGCATAAAATGCATAAGGGTTTTGGGATGTAAATGGAATTTTATTCATATTTTGTCCAAATACCTCTTGTAATTTGTATCAGAATTCTTGTACAATTTTTATATTAAAGATTTATCAGTCACTGGCAATTTTAACTTCATCTTTTATTTCCCTTGCATACTTTCCGACACGACTGAGGATAGTCGTTTCGAAAAAAGAATACAAAATAATAAATAATAAAACAAAAACAAAAAAAGAGAGTGGAGACACGTAGACAAAGCGCCAATCAAAGCGTTTAAAGACGTGATTTCAGCAGGTTTTGGTCGGCTCCTTTCATTAATATATGATAAAAGGTCACCAGGGAGAAGGCTATCTTGACCAATTAGTGGACGATTAGATTAATAGAGCCATTGGAAAACTGTACGGACATAAGGAGGGGCATCTGCTGCTGTTAGCAAATTAGGCAGACAGTCTTTGGAGGAGGAAAAGTCGGAGAGCGTGTCTTTGTCTGCTTATATGCTGTGGTTTAAATTAATTAATTTCAGGAAGGAGATTTAAATTGTTCTATAAAAGGTAGACTTATTACAATAAAGACAATTTACAGGCCTGTTTACTCAGCCAAACAGTCCTAACTTCCTATTTCTATTATACTCATGCAAATAATACTAATAATGCTAATAATAAACAATCATTATAACATTCATAATAATAATAACAATCATAGTATTACTACCACTTCTAATACTAATACCATGACTAATATTAATAACAATGGGATTTATAATGACAACAACAATAATACAAATACTAACAATACTCCTCATCATCATCGTCATATTAATAATCACAACACTGTAATAACAACAAGAAAAGTGAAAGAGCTGAACAACAGATGAGTGGTTCTTTAAAGGGGCCGCTGAACAACAGATGGGCCGGTCTAGGCCCGTGCAGGTGGAGAGGTCGAGGGACGGTCTTGACAAAGCGACCGGAGGTGGGGGGCGGCTGACATGTCAAGTGGTGGCGTAGTGGTGGTGGTGGTAGTGACGGTGGTGGAGGAGGTGAGGGGAGGGTGGGTGGGGGGTCATGTTACAAATTGATATGAGCTCCAGAGGGGATGTCATGTTTGCTCTGGCAACCAACAGGAACATGCTTCCCCCCCCCCCCCCCCCCCATGTGTGTGTGTGCATGCATGCGTGTGCGTGTGTGTGTGCGTGTGTGTATGCGTGTGTGTGTGGCAGCAGGAAGAGGAACAACATGGATCTTATTGACCTTGAGTTAGACACCATCTTCCCTGTCACACGGTGCGAGCTCATCTCCTTTCTCCGCCGTCACTGTTCACACATGTACTACACACACACTCACACACACACACACACACACACACACATGCACATGCACACACTGGGGCGTTCGAAGGAGTGAAGAGGACAAAGGGGGTGGGAGTGAGAGAGAAGACATCTGTCATTATGGGATTATTGATATGGCGGTACTGATTATTTGGAGGAGAGTAAGAGATATCCTCAAACTGCACAGTCTATCTGGCTCTGTCATTCTCTCTCTGACTCTCTCTCTCCGTTTCTATCTCTCTACTTAAACCAACACATACAGTGACACCCACGTTCACCCAGCCACGCTCATGAAAAATGTCTCAATGCAAATGCACATCTTTACACACATGCCTTCATGTACAGAGACACACACAAACACACACACACACACACACACACACACACACACACACACACACACAGATTCGGAATTTCAAGGGAATTGTGAGCAGCAATCAATGTTTCAAATTGCATGCAATTAGAGGGAAAATTACAAGAATCTGGAGAAAAAGACCAGAACAAATTCTTTGTGTGTCATTTCGTCAGTCCAGCAGGCCCTTGCTAAATTCATCATATTTAACATGAAAATAAATGAATAAATTCACCCTGTTTCTTCGAAAGATAGAAAAAAGAGTCCATTATGTTATCAAGAGCCAATAGTTAACATAATGGGCTAATGCGTATGAGTAATAAGGTGAGCAAAGAGACACAGTGTCCTGTTCTTTTTAAAATTAGATTAGATATAACTTTAGTGTCATTGCACAGTACAACTACAATAAAACTAAAGTCATTTAGTATCGAACCAGATAATCAAAAGTAGCAGACAGTGCAGGTATATATTTTATTTACGGGGCATAAAATGGCAAGTATGAAAATAAACAAATCTTTATGTTATGGTATATTGTCAATATGTGAAGACGAGAAGCAGAGAGAGTTCTTTCTAGAAGCTCTACTCTGTAGTAAGAGGAGGCCAGGCCAGTCCATGTCCATGTATTAGACTGTGTTAAATGCGGCTATTGATTGGGTTCTACCCCAGTAGAGGCCAGCAATGCTGGGTGATACTATTGATGAGCCATCACTCTTATCCAGAAGTGTAGAGGCATGCAGCTCCTTCCTACCAAATTTTTTCCTTCTTCCTTTCTCTTCCTTTTTCTCTCTCTCGAAGAGCAACCACCCGTTTGTTAGAGAGGAGGATGAGCCAGGATGAGAGAAGGAGTGGAGGGGAAAGAGAGAGAGAGAGACCCCCCCCCCCCCCCCCCCCCCCCCCCCCCCCCCCCCCCCCGCATCAATGGACAGTGATGGAGAGCAGGGAGGAGGTCAAAGCTGCAAGCGCAGCAGACAGACCCGGAGTCCTGTCCATGGGTTTTGGAACACTAAATTACAAAAAAGACAAAAGGGGATGAGAGAGGGAGAAACTGTAAACAGCCGCATCGATCCAACTAGTGTTGGGCAAATCAACCCCGTTACGGACCCCGGCGCTCAGGGGCCCCCCTAAGCGGCGCAAAACAGCCCCCGGACCTCACTTCTCCACTCACTCGCTCTCTCCACACCAGTGTGTGGAGAAAACTTAAAAAAAACTAAAAACTAAAACTTGGACTTGCTGACTTGCTGACTACCACCCCCCAACACCACCACCACCTCACACCCCCACAACCATCCAGCCTCTATCCTCACCCCTTCCAACCCACCCACCCCCAGCCCCTCACCCACCCCCCACATACCCTCACCTCCCTCCCTCTGTATCCCCACCCCTTCCATCCCACCCCTCCTGATCCTGGGGTGTGTTGCTGTCCAATGCAGGGCAGGACAGGGCAGGAAGGGGTTAAGTTCCCAGAGTAGAGAGAGAGAGAAGAGAGAGGGAGAGAGAGAGAGAGAGAGAGAGAGAGCCAGAGAGAGAGAGAAAGTGAGAGAGAGACAGGCGTAGAAGAGGGAAGGGTAGGGGAAGAAAAAAAAGCCTGGCTCTGGCAACCCAGGGACAGAGGGAACGCTGAACTCATCACAAACCGCTCTCCTGGCGTCCGCCGGCGCGTAATGACCCCCAACAAGACGGGAATCCCTTTTAATTAAAGTGAAGGGAGATCAGTTAAGCAGATGGTTGCCGACAAATATTAGGGGAAATAGAATGTTTAATGGTGTGTGCACTTATCGCCGACTTCTTCCAAACGCCCAGCCCCAAACTGATAAACAGGACAGGGCCCTTGTTAATCAACCCCAGAACCTTTTAAGCCACAGATAAGGGAATAATTCGGGGGTGTGGGGTGTGCGTGTCAGGGGTGGGTTGAAGTGGGGGGGGGGGGTCTTGAATTAGCCTGAGATGTGGCTAAGGCGTTAGCCCCTCGCATACACTGGGGCCAGACTACCTGTGAGGGAAGGAAAAATGTATATCAGCATAATAGCGTCGATGCCATGCTAAAGAAGTTTGGGGAAAAGTCTGATAATTTTTGTTGAGGGATAACAAATAAATATTCTTCTTTGCCATTTCTATTTTTTGTGTATAGTTTGACCCCCTTGCCTCCCCCTTCTGCACACTCTTATCGGTGACACAGGAGAGTCACCTGTCTAGATAGGAAATAAAGTGAAGGTGGAGAGGCAGGCGGGTGTGGTGTTGGAGGAGGTTAACTGGCCGCTTGGCCTCTCTGAACAGGCAGGAACGGGCAGTGCCGCCCAGTGTAGACGTTGCAGATGAGCTCGGGAACAACCAGGTGTTAGCAGTCTGGCTTCCCTCTGGCCAAATAGAGAGGAAAAACTTCCTCCCCTTTAACATCAAATCGATTGTAAATGGATGTTTGTATGTTTTAATAATCTTGAATATTAAATATAATATAATTGTAAGTGAGCGAGGCAACTGGTGAACCAAATCGCAGGAATCAACTCGAAACACAATTGACTAGAATCCAAAAGATAAAAGGGACCGGAACTGGGGAACTTAACAAGGTCACAGCTGAACAAAATCAGTATCAACACAGGTGACAGTGATTTCACATACAAATTGGGGCAAGATCGGATCAGTAATATTGATGTAATAAGGGCTTTTAATACAGGCTTTTAAAATATGTTTTAGATGTGGGGGCTTGAAATACTGGGAAGAAATTAGACATCTCTGCGGTCTATATTGCAAGTGATTTTCTTTACTAATTAATGTAGGATATTGACCTCAATCAATATTGCTTGCTTGCATGTATCCCAAAAAAACGGAGTTTCCCTTAAAATCATTTTCTTTTAAAGTGTAAAACAAATTTAGCCTTCTTAAATGTTCCCCTCTTTCAGTCTATCTTTTCATTAAACGAAAGCACATTTGTTGATCTCAGCCTACCTCTTACCACAAGATTGCTCTGCCTTTCTCTCTCTCGCTCGCTCTCTCTCTCTCTCAATCTCTCTCTCTTTCTCTCTCTCTCTCGCAATCTCTCTCTCTTTTTCTCTCTTTCTTCTGATTATGGAAAAGCAGAACGGTACCCGAGCCTTCGGAACATTTCTGTTACACCGGTTAACTCTGTTGTTGTTTTAAGCGTTTCTGTTGTTTCCTTCCTGGACCTCTTTGGAAAAGGGACACCGATTGAAGGTAATTACATTGAGAAATGCAGACATTTATCAGCGCTTGCGGTTTTTTGAGACCTTCCATTGGAGGGGGCTGCTGACGATTTTCCCCCTTTAAAGTAGGCCACTGTGGAGCAGGCAGGGTCCAGTCCGGAGCCCCTTCACTCTGGGCTAGGAGAACCAGAGTGTTGCCATATGTTGGAGCACGCTGGTGCCAGCAGCAAATATGCTGAACAACGCGACTAGAAACCATGAACTCCGTGCTTTGGCAGAGCGTGTGCACGGCGGCTACTTGGCTGAGGTGCCAAGAACTGTAAAAATGAGTGTGTGTGTGTGTGTGCATGCATGGTGTGTGTGTATACATCGTCCTTTCTTCGGTATCAGATTATTGATAAGACATCCCACCGTTATTGTTTAAATAAGCTTTGTGTGCGTAAGACACAAAATGCACGCAATCCTCACTACACACACACACACACACACACACACAGCAGCCCTAATATCCATGGATAATATCCCGGCTTGTGATGGGTCACACCTGGTTATGCTTCTTCCCTATCTCTTTTGCACTCTCTTTCCCTCAATCTCTCCCTGTCTATCTCTCTCTCTCTCTCTCTGTTTGTACCTCTCCCTACCTCTCTGTCTCTCTCTACCTCTCTCTCTCTTTCTCTCTCTCTCTCCCTCGGTCTGCTTTCCCAGTTCCCACACCGGCGGCATCTGGATCCTATTGGCGTCAGAGTCACACCGAACCGTAAAGCCCTTAAAGGCCCACAAACGCACCAGGGGCGGCCCGTCCAGCGATGTTGGCCCGATGCACTGCCAACAGACACACTGCGTCTTGAACCTCAACAAACCCAACCAACCGATAATATTTCTATTTTTTTCTTCTTCCTCGTATCCTCAATCTTCCTCTACTCCCTTCCACCTGGGAAAAGCCGAGAAAGAAATGAAGAAAGAAACAAAGAGTGAAAGAAAGGAAGGAAGAAAGCGAAATGAAGATGTTTTCTGCTATCACAGTGTAACGCTATAACAAAACACAGCCCGGGGTGTTTACAACAGTACTATTACAACTGTCGTATTTCAAAACCTAGTGTATTTAAATATGAGCCCTGATGCACGCCAATACAGACCGGCGGGCCCTGGGCTGGATCAAAATGAACCCGTCCCCGAGCGGTCACCAGGGGGTTAAAGAGGACCGGTTCCGCCACCCGCCAGAGAACATGATCTGCCCCAGACGGGCCCTCAGGAACGTAAAGTGAGTCCTGTTGTCACCCGCCACCCCCGATGGCGGTGGCGGCGTCCTTCTTAGACATGTCACAGGGCTGAAACGCTCCCATCGATTCTCCGTATCGGTTACGGAGGCCAGGACGGTCCGCTTGGTAACACTCGATATGCTTTTAATAGGAGGACCCAAAAGAGTAGAGCGCTATCCAAATTCAGAATTAAATAAATATAAATACGCTTTGCTTGTATTGTGTTGCGCTTTTCTAAATCAAAGACTCAAGACACTTTACATATATACAAGACAAAATCCAAGTCATAGTAAATATAAGTAATACAAAATAAATGCGATCTCAGTGAATATATAGTCACCTTAAAACATGACAAACCAAACACTTAAGTGTCAGAATAACCCTAACCCTAAAATTGACGGTATTGTACCCAATTATAAAGCACAGATTAAGCTGTAGCATTTTAGCATTCAAATGTGTTTTTTTTTAGCTGGCCTGGGAAGTCCTTTGCCTGCTTCTTGCGCTTCACCTTTCCTCTATGGTTCTCTCACATTTTTCTGATTTCTGGGATGTATTTCTTTTTTTTTTTTTGGCAGAGATGTCAGAGCACAAATCCATGCTGGAGCTCTGTCAAAACCAGCCTTTTATTGTTAACAAATGCTGCCTTTGATACCAGCTGTAACAGGCGAAAACGTGCACTGTTTGCTCGCGCTGGAGGTGAAAATTTGGATGGAAAAGGGGAGCTTGAGAAATACAACAAGGCAACAACAACAACAAAAAGCCAGATCAAAAACGAAACTCAAATGGCAGTCTTTAATGTCGTGCAGGAGCCCCTGCCCTTGTCTTTCCACTCATTAGAAGAAGGACTTTGAAGAATGGAGGATTCATGAAACCTTAGCATGGGAAATCTGACAGCTAGACGTGGGGATTTTGTGGTATGAGTTTTCTTTCCCCGAGAACGGCCACAATTCAAGGTAACATTTCCACATCCTATTAGAATGTGGTGTAAACGTACCATGTGGATACAGGCAGAGGCTCGGTGGGATCCAGGAACGAACTTGAGCGCATCGTGGAGCCATGGTGTAAAAACATCAGCAGGTCCAAACAGTGAGGCATGAAAATGGCCATGGCACATCTTGGGCCTTGTAGAAACTTACGCAGATAAATACATTTTTTCTCTATTTTGACCTATTTTCACACTAAAATTGTGTGTTCCTTCATCAAAAACGCTTATTTTCAAAGATGCTCTCCCATTGTCACCTGGTCCTGAAATCTGTGGCTGACTAAAGTGAAACTGAACTGAAAACCACAATTCTAGCCATTTGAAGAGGCTTTTTACATTGAGCCAGCTTAGCGTGGACTTTACCTTCACTTCACTTCACTGCATCACCATTACCAAAACAAGCATTAGCATGGTAGTGATTGTGATATGGTGGGGTGGGAGAAGATGGGTTTGAAGTGTGGGGACTGCATGGTCGAGTGGATGTGAGAGAGCTCACCCTCTGAGGAACTGGGCTGGGGAGGGATTTAGAGCCGGGGCTTTCTCTCCTGGACCCCAGGGTGCTGACTGAGTGAACTGGGACCAGGGGATTGTAAGAGGGATGACCCTTTCCCTATTCACCCCTTTCCTCTTTCATGCACTTCTTCCTCACACACACACACAAACACACACGCGCACGCACACACAGTCACACACACAGACACACATGAGAACACACACACACACACATATGAGCATATACCCAAACACACACACACACACACACACACATACATTCACACATACAGGCACCCCCACCTCCCACACACACACGCACACACACACACACACACACACACACACACACATTTACACCCTGCATCATGCGCACACGCACACTCTGAAACCACAAACCCTAAGCCCCAATAAGGCTGATAAGCCACCCGGGTGGTGGAGGTGGCCAATGGGCATCGAGAACAGCGTGGTCGGACTCAAGCAGCGGTAAAGCTCTCGTCAAGCAGGACTTCAAAGTGCTCTGGAGGGGCCACACTCGGACCCCTGGTGAGCTGGCCCTCTCTCATCCTTATACCTTGTCACTCCTCTATGTAGGCGTTGTCTCCCTGTATCCCGGACACTGGGGTGATGTCATTATGGAGGTGTATGAGGAGTAAGTCGCCACTGACAGGTTCATAGCCCCCCCAGGAGGACTCACGGCTTTGAAGAGATTTGGCCCTAAGCTGTGCATTATTCTTTTCACTCTCCCTTGTCCTCTCTCTCTCTTGATCTGCATTACCTATAGCTGTAATCCACTGTCTCTCTCTCATTCTCTCTCTCTTTAGAATACCCATGCTCAACCAAGGAGAACACACAATGTGGCCTACGCACACACAAACACACACACACTCACACACACACACACACACACACACACACACAAACCCACACACACACAACAACAAAGATTAAGAAAGGGAGAGAAAGAAAAACAGTGGAAAAGAAAGTTAGAGCGAGAAAGAGAGATGGAGGGACGGACACTTAAACTGAAGAGTAACACATCCATTTTTCTTACATAATATATAATATGTATCTACATAATATAACACTTAATCAGGCACATACTGTTTGCTGGACGCACACACCATAACAGAACTAACCCCACATTTACCCTGCTGGCTGTGCAGCAAGACTAACACCAGGAGAAGGTGGAGGAGGTGGAGAAGGAGGTGGAGAATGTACTAGGAGGATACGCTGATCCACAAGCCCCCCCCCCCCCCCCCCCCCCCCCCTCCTTCATCAGCAGGGTGGACATCTGTGCTGTGCCAGCCCTGCCCGTATGCCACTGCGGTCGGGCAAGACGAACGACCGCGTCAGGGCAATGGCACGCACACCGCTGGTCAGACCCCACCCAGGGGTGGATGGGCCAGGGTGCTGTGATGGGGGAGAGAGAGAGAAAGAGAGAGAGAGAAAGAGAGAGAGAGAGAGAGAGAGAGAAAGAGAGAGAGAGAGAGAGAGAGAGAGGCAGGGAGGGAGAGAGAGAGAGAGGGAGAGAGACACAGAGAGAGAGATAGAGAGAGAGAGGGAGAGGTGGGGGTGAGAGAGAGTGAGAGAGAGACACAGAGAGGTGGGGGTGAGAGAGAGTGAGAGAGAGAGACAGAGAGAGAGGTGGGGGTGAGAGAGACAGAGAGAGAGAGGGAGGGAAAAAGAGGTGAGGGAGAGAAAGATATAGAGAAATAAAGGTGGGTGGAGAGGACAAAAACAAATTCCTGAAATATTATAGTCTTACTGAAGTCCTTTACTCTTCACTCTTTATTTTAGATGGCTATTGTATTGTGTGTTGACAATTAAAAAATAAAATCTGTGGCATGGGAAACATGCCATCAAAGCCCTTTGAATTAAAAAGAATTGAATAGAGAGAGAGCTACAAATGTGAATGAGGGAGATAAGGAGACAGTGACAGATAAAGGTACCATGAGCTAATCTGGGTGAGGTCAAATGTAACCAGATCTGCCAAAACACGGCTAAATTTAAAGCACAGTGAGCTAATCTAGACTGTGATGGGGACAACAGAAAACAGAATAACAGAGGATCTGACTGACCACGCACTTCTTCACATATTTTGCTATTTTTCTTCAAACAATTTCTTTCCACAAACTGTTTCTTTGACTAACTGTGACCCTGCATCAGATGGCTTTCTGAGGACACTTAAAAAAATTATCAATCCATCAAGACGTGAATTGTGAAATTAGGGTAAAACAGGATTTAATGAGGTTGCTCGTCCTTACCTAAAAGCCTTATTAGCCTGAATGCTACGTGTGGCGGGTGTGACTCATGTTCATACATATGCCACGCATTGCTACCAACCCAAAGGAAACAGACCCAAAATATATAGAAATGTGTGTGCCGGCTATACGAAGAAGCAGCACAGGAACAGGGAGAGAGAGACATGAGAGAATGTGTGTGTGTGTGTGTGTGTGTGTGTGTGTGTGTGTGTGTGTGCGTATTCCCTGGGAAGTGGGGCTCTGGCAGAGGAACTGAGAGGTGTTCTGGCGAGGGTGGTGTTCGGGGGGAGTCGGTCCTCCCTGAAGGAGGCTATAAAAAGACAAAAGGAGGTAGGAGGCCATGTGGAGAAGGCTGTTGAAAGTGTGTGAACACCCACTCCTCCACAGCCTTACCCCTCCTCCACTATCACCAACACCACCCCTACTATCATCACCTCCACCACTATCTCTACCCACTCCTCCACACCCTTACCCCTACCACCACCACTAGCACTCAGTACCTCCACTATCACCAACACCGCTATCTCCACCCACTCTTCTTTAATCTTTCCGCTGTCACCACCACCACTACAACTATAATCACCTCCACCATCACCACCCCTTCTATCATCACCACTACCATCACCAGCACCACCATTACTATCTGTAGCATTCTCCCATGCTACACGCCACCTAGGTGGCTTTTCCCACTCCACCTAGGTGACTTTCCTCGGGCTCCTCCAAACCAATGGACACAGGGTGGTGATGTTGAAAAACCGGTTTATTGTAAAGGTAGCGTAGAATGATACATGCAGATGGTGCTCCATGCTGCCATGCCGGAGAGCTCTCCCTGAGTGTGTGTGGTGATGGCTGGTTTAACCTGTGCACATTGATTGCTCAATGTGCAACACGTGTGCAGCCTCACCCAGCTCCAGACTCCAATCAGTCTGACTCGGGCCAGGTGAGGCTGCTTAAACCAGCCATCATCCACACACACTCCCACACTATCATCACCACTACCACCATTACCCACACCACCACCAACTTTCCTCCTTCATAGTCTTGCCACCATCACCATCATCAACCATCACCTCTACAACATCCCCACTATCACCATATTCTTTACCAATACAATTATCATTGTCGTCACCACCACTACAATCGTCACCATTAATATCAACATCATGCCATTATCACAACCACCAACACCAACATCACCAACATCAGCATCATCTCCAGCCCCACCATCACCACCACCAACATCACCATCAACTCCAGCAACACTACCACTTCCATTATGGAGTGGGTAATAGGACCACCACCACATATTGTAATGATGAGTGATGGAGAAAGTGGTGCACATACACATGCACATAAGCAAATGATTTGTTACGCACAATATACTGTATATAGTTTCGATTACGATGCTGCTGCACTGATACAACACATAATAACCTTATAAAGAATGCCTTACAGTATTGAGGACTAATAGAGGACCTTGAGCTATGATTGTTCACTTTAGACTCAGCAGGCCATGTGGCGTACACACACACACACACACACACACACACACACACACACACACTCACGTGGCACACACACACCCACGGCACACAAGGTCTTAGTCATCACTTAAAGGCTTGACAGACCGTAATGTTTACACAAATACACAAAGACAAATAATGACACACACAGAACACATTCAATTTGTATGTTTTTACAAAGACCCACTGCACACGCCTCTCTCTCTCTCTCTCTCTATCCTCTCTCTCTCTCTTTGTCTCTCTCTCTCTTTGTCTCTCTCTCTCTTTCTTTCTCTCTCGCTCTCTCTCTCTCTCACACATACACACACTGAATCTCTGGAGATGACTGAACCATGAGGTAAAAGCTCGCCATATGTGGCTAACACGAATAAATTGTAAGTCCCAATTCTTTAACGCATACAAATCAAAATCAGAATTCAAAGCTGCTCTCTGGTTCGCATTACCGCCTTTGTCTTGTCCACCACGGTCAGCGCGGCCAGTCAAAACACACACACACACGCATCCACCCCAGCACCCCCCTCCCCATTTTGATTTGAGCGAGCAAGCACGAGAAGACGTCTGAGAAAGTGAGAGGAGAGAGAGTGAATGAGAATGAGGGAAAGAGAACGAGAGCGAGTGCGAGATCAAGAGAGAAAGAGAGAGAGAGAGAGAGAGAGAGAGAGAGAGAGAGAGAGAGAGAGAGGGAGGACAAAGTCAGAAAAAATAAAATAAACAACAGCGATATGCCACATCCAATACAGACTATTTACGCGGAAAATGTGCTCCTTCTCCTAACAGGTCCATGGGAATGTGGCGCTCTGGCCCTCTGCCTGGGTAAATGTCTTCCCTATGTGTGGACTCACTAGCCCCTTGCTTTTGTCATTCCTGCTGAAAGAGCAAGCGGCCTCGCAAGGTGCAGGGGAAAAGTGCCTCTGGTAAAACACAGCTTCACAGGGGTTTGTGGTCAGGCTTTTTTCTAATTTCTTTCTCTTAATTTTTTTTTTCGTTACCTTGCGAACATATGTGAAACCAGGACGGGTTTGGGAAAGAGTTTGAGAACGAAAGAATGAGGGAGAGGATGAGAAAAAGAAGAGGAAGAATAGAGAGGGAGGCATTGCAGCAACACCGTGGTCCTGTGGTTGAACCTGTAGGTGGGAGGTCCAGGACACCCCCCTCCCCCACCCTCCCTCTCGCCACCTCCCAACAACACCTCCTTACCTCAGCTTTCCCCCCTACACACACACACATAGCACAACACACAACACAACACCACCACACCAACACACTGCGATTAAACGCATTTCAAAATGGATGGCATTTAAAAAGATCTGCGAAGGGCAACTGGGGGGAGGCGACTCGGAGTGGAGGTGGGGGGTGACTGGAGGTAAGCATGCCCAGAAGAAGGGGGAATGGAGGGGGTGTTTTGAATCGACGGGTATCCACGAATAACTGGCACAGCTCCCTTGCCTCTAGTGGTTCTGTTCTGGGCCGTCCCGATCGTCTTTACGAGGCCATTACAGCGAATTCTACCAATCAAACAGCGCTGAACGCCGCTGTAGCGCAGGCGAGCGCTCTTGTTGTTTTACTGCAGGCAGGATGCTTTTTGTTGGCCTTCTCCATGGCTTGATAGGCCGGGCGGCGAAGCTGTTAGCCATTAGGCCGGCGGGCCCAGCACACGCTCCGACATCTGGGCCCTCATCGCTGTTACACGGCAACAAAATTGCATGTTGTTGTTCTTTTTGACAGATAATGTTTTCAGTAATCAGATAATTGCTCGGCACCAGAAATACCCCTCACATTGTTTACTATACGTGTGTGTGTGTGGATGTGATGCTGTTGAAAATACATGGCAGGAAGCCTACTCCTGGATCCATCGCTAAATATTTTCATCAAAGCATGGGAGCAGGAAGCGTTGCTGTTTCGCTATGTGTGTGTGTGTGTGTGTGAGAGATAATTTGTGTGTGTGTGTGTGTGTGTGTGTGTGTGTGTGTGCTGGAGAGTGCATGTGAGTGTGAATGTTTGAGTTAATTTGTGGATGTGTGTGTGTGTGTGAGTTTGTGAATTTGTTGTGCATGTGTGTGTGCTTGAGAGTGCACGTGTGTGTGTGAGTTCATTTGTTGATGCATGTGTATGTGTGTGTGTGTGTGAGTCTTTTTTTAAATTAGTTTCAAGTGTTTCAGGATCGCGTTTAAACCTATAAAGATGTGTCAGAAGAAGAAGTAAAACGAGTAAAACAAATATAATAAAAAAAAGAATAAAATGGCTCAACCATGCCCCCCCCCCCCCCCCTTCCTCCTCATCAGCGCCCGGGAAGCCCCTGTCAGAGAGCCGGGTGTTGTTCCACTTTCAATCAGGACGTGTGTTTCCACATCTGCCGCCGCAGCCTGCATGTTCTCCATTACCCCAAACATGTCAGCCATTAAACGCTCGCATGATAAAAATGGCCACAAAGTATGCTGAACACGCCAAAGCCTACATGTTAGAGCGGAGTTGACCTGATTGGGTTATGGGGCCGCATATTATTACTCCCCCCCCCCCCCATCTCACCCAATCAGCTCGCATGTGCTGTCGCCACCGCTGAACACACACACACACACACACACACACAAACACACAAGTACTCACACACACACTGTTGTGGCGGGAGGATTTCTCCTTCCACTAGGAACATTCACAACCTAAAGGCCGCCCATAATTGGCTCTGAAATACTTCACACTCTTCCACGGACATAAACATTATCAAGAATTAAGTATTAAAGAAATGTAATAGTCGGGGGGTGAAGCCCATAATCCGTCTGTATCAACAAACCAAAATGTTCCTCTTTCCTCCCCAACCTTGTGAAGCGCCCAGCAAACCTCTGGGATCCTGGTCCAAACCTCACTGAGTTCCTCCATGTGAGTGAGTGTTTCCATAGAGCCACGTTAATCCAGAGGAACACCCAGCAACCAACCATTTAAACACACCATTTCCTTTTTATATATACAGTTATAATTATCAGTATTCATATATATATTTAGATATTACAATTTATTATAAATAATTAGTAGCAAATTAGATACAGATTATATTTGTCAAGCTTTACTGGATGACATTATTCAAACAGACAACCCTTCTCAAAATAGCATACAGCAAACAACATATATCATATATATAGGGCTTGTACATCGTGACGTCACATCACAATGACCGCCTCCATTTCGGAAGTACAGGAGCATAGGGATGTTATTGGTAGTAGTGGTGTTTTGGTCATTGTTTAGTTATTAATCTTGAAGTTATTTGTCATTTTTAAGTGACATTGTTGTGTTTGAAACTGCCACAGCATCTCTCATGTGAGATGTGGTGAAACAAAGTTTTGATTTAGCCTAGGTTACAGTATATTAACATTTAGTTAGGATTTGACATTACTACAACTCTCTCTCTCTCTCACAAAATGTACCGCCAACAATAAATCTCATGATATATTCTAATGTACAAGCCCTATACAGTAAATATAAACATGTGTGCATGTATATATATATATGAGTGGGTCGTCCACAGGTATCCATTGCTCTAGCTTTACCCTCAACACCTTAGAATAACATCCAGCTACAAATATTTAATATATACACATAAATATACACATTTATAGTGCTCTACCTTCGACCTCATCACTTCTTCTCTGTATGAGCGATGGTCATCTCCGCACAGTGCTCACTAGTGGCCTGGCTAATTGTAGCGCTAATTGTAGCATGGTGTTTTGTGCTTGCCAAGAATAGAAAGTGCCATGTGGCCGGGTGTCTTGGGGTTTAGTCCTGGCCTAGATAGCCCGCTAGCAGAGAGCTGATTGTCCTTCCAGAATTCAATTAAAGAGCGCACACAGTTTGTGTTGTTGTTGCTGCTGTCATTGCCTCTTGCTTGACTGCAGCAGTCCCGTTGCAGTTTTTGATCGTGTTTATTCACAAACACAAGCAATACACGTGGTTGGTACTGCACATATACTGTTCGTATTCAGCATACGTACAGTATATTTAATGATCTCTTCTTATTCCTCCTCTTTTCTCCTCCTGTCTTTATCTCTATTTGTTTAGCTTCCATCGCTCACTCTGTCTTCCTCTCTCTCTCTCTATCTCTTAGCTCTCATGTACTTTCTCTCTCAAACACTTTTTTCTATTTTATGCTCCGCAGATGAAAGGCATTAGTGAATGCATGGAAGAGAGGGACACCGAGGGAGGGGAAGAGAGGGAGGGGAGGAGAGGGAGGGAAGAAGAGAGCAAGCCCTTCCCTCTGTTCCTGCGACATCAGCGTTTTTTTGCAAATTTGCAATTAGTCTTAAGGGCCAGTGTAAATTAGGTCTCCTGACAAACGAGCTACAGCGACGGGACACACACAAGTTTCAATAAATCTGAGAGGGGCTCTTTGCTGTGGGCAGTGGCTTCCTACGCTCCACAGCCCCTAGGGAAGGTCCCTGCGGGGAGAAGAGCGAGAGAGAGAGGAAGAGAGGGAGAGAGGGAGAGAGGGAGAGAGAGGAGGAGATCCATATTCCATACAGCGCAGAGCACTACAGTAAATCCACCAGGAAACTGCTCCACAAAGTTGCCTCTCTGCATGCCACTACTGAACGAACTACGTTTTTCCCACGAAGGACAACGCAAAGAGAGAAAGAGTAAGGAATATAGAAATAGATGGATAGATGGATGGATAAATACATGAATAGTAGAAGTGTCCGATTTTCTACCTAATTTGTCCATATACATTTTACTTTAAAAAAATGAATAATTGAAGGAGACACGAGCAAATTGGATGTCTCATGTGGATGTAAATGAGTAGGTGGCTCCATGACGTTGCTTATCAGATCATGTGAATACCAAAATACTAATAAAAAAGTAGAGCAAAAACATGGCTCTGCGACAATCTTCATCAGAATACCAAAAGTATACATGAAAACTCAATCACTTTCCCTCAAACTTTTACTTTGAAAAACAGTTAATCACAGCATCGAGACATATGTCTGTGAACGTCTGAGAATGAGGGAGAGGAAGGGGGTGGGGGGGGGGATGTCAAGTGAATCTAATGCGGGTGTAAGTACAGAGTACATGGCCCTGCGACGTGGCTCATCTGATCACAGGCAGGAGAACACTTTAGCGAGAAGACCCAGAGTGCTGTGCGTCCCATCCGGGGAGAGGAGCGTCTAAGGTTGCGTCTCGGCTTGGTTTAAACACATTAGAGCCGGCCCTGCACCGGGCCTGCGCCGGGCCTGATTTGATCTGGCCCTGCCTCGCTGGAAACACATCAAATATAAGGGTTTTACTTTTTGAAAAACTCGATGATGATGATGATGATGCGAGGCTGCTCCCCTCAGCATCATGCGCGCTTATCACGATGCATCAACTTACACATTCTGGGCCATAGGAGAAAAAGAATCAGGAGTTTGTGTGTGTGTGTGTGTGTGTGTGTGTGTGTGTGTGTGTGTGTGTATGGGTGTGGGTAGGCTCCTGGACACCAATGACACCTAATGGAGCCGACGGCCGGGGCAAGAGCAGAGGGGGCGGGTGGGGATCATGTTCAAATGGATTCCTGGTTACCGTCCGCGCTAATCCGATTGGACAAACGAACACGCCACAATAAAGTGCTGCTTAAGGTCGTGAAATGTGTTTAAAGAGGAGGCAAACTGATGACAAAGCTGGGGAATGTAGCATGGGACCCTGAATAACATTAAAGGCCCATTTGTCTGCATTACCTGGATGGGAAGGAGTTACTTCCAGCAGGAGGAAGCGTGATGCCAGAGTACAATAATGTGCTGGCAGGGGGGACGGTTTACGAGGTTACACGCAGATGTAGTCCCAGATTCAATTGCCCGCGATAGAGATATTTGGAAAGTAGAGACTGAGACTTGGGCCTCATGTTACAGTGTGACTGCATCAAGTACCGCTGTACTGAGGTACTTTGTTATGTTATCCTGTGTGGTGTGTGTGTGTGTGTGTGTGTGGGTGCGGGTGTGGGTGTGGGTGTGTGTGTGTGTGTGCGAGATAGTTAGTCACTGTGTCATTGTAATGGCAAGTGAAGGGTAGAGCCAAGCTCAATCCCCAACGTCCTCAGTTTACCTGTAAACATCCTTGAGTAAATGGTCCCCCAAATTTGTGAATTTGTGAATTTATGAATTTGCTCTCATAAAAATATTCCAGCCATCTAACGACTTGTTCGTAACATTTTCAATGTTCTTTATGAGAGACATCGTTGACATCGTTGACTTTGTAATGCTTTTGAATTATAACCCCACAACTATACACAGCAAAAAATATGTGTGTGCAGAACACACATATTTCAAACAAAGGAGATACAAAACTAAACATCGACACAGACGACATTGGCAATCCCAAGTCAACTAAGCTATAACAAGAAACATTGACTTCATGGTATGTCAACCATACTTAACTAACCCCACCTCCACCCTGGTGGTGGGGGTGGGGGAACCTTAAAGTAAAGTAAAACTACACCCCCTGTTTTCTCCCCTTCTGGCTGCTGTTGTGACACTTCTGTTCTGTTCTGTTCCTGTCTTGTTCGGAAGACGAGGCGGGTTGACACGAACGACGGGCTGATAATTAAGTGACATGCGTTGCAACAGCAATCCTCAGATATGCTGATCGTTTGCACATGTATCTCATGGCAGCCGTGAGAAGACGGAGCAAGCGAGCATGCGGGAGAGAGAGAGAGAGAGAGAAAGAGAGAGGGAGAGAGAGAGAGAGCATTGGGCTCCTTTGCCATATCACATGTAATAAAGCTTGACGACATGTTGGAGATAAATGATGGTGGTGTACAAGAAAGATGAGGGGAAGATTTCAGTAACCCTCGTCACTGATCCGTCCACCTCACATTATTTCCAGAGAGAGAATATGAAAATAAAGATGAGGGGGGGTGGGGGAGGAGAGGGGGTGAATACATTAAAACCTTTCCCCAGCTTGACATTACACATGTCCATTAGAACAATAAAGGCATTTTCACAATGCCTTTGATGCATATCATTGATGCCTGCCCTAAAGGGGCTTGTGCAGCATGGAAACAGTCTATCCCAGTTAGAGCTCCCCACAATCTCACACTAAACCCAGACACAGTACATAGCCAGCATGCATGTAGATACATAGCCAATCATGGAGATGCTGGAAACCATTTCCTCCTACATAAAATGTAGAATCACAAAAAAGCATGTCTAAAGTATAAACTACCAGATGTATGGATGTGTGTGGTACCATATCCCTAAAAATACGTGAACCAAAACAATTTCTCCAACACTCCAACAAAACCCAGTCTGTCTCTCCTTCTCTCTTCATCTTCAACTCACTCTCCTTCTGTCTCTCTTTCCTCTTTAATCTATCCATCTTGATCCCTCTCTCCCTCTTCTCTTTTCCAAAATCTCTCTCTCTTTCCCTCTCTCATCCTATTTAGTCCTCCATTTTATACCCAACCACATCAGTGCAGTGGTGGAGCTAATAGATTTAGCTGTCCTCTGCAGCCCGGCCCTCGTCCCATCAGCCAGGTCTAATTGACCCACACGGCTTCACAAGGCCGTGCGCCAGGAGCTCAGCAAAAGTTATTAATTTTCACTTTGTCCGAAGACTCGGTCCCAATGAGGTCCCCTGGCTGGGGCCGACGGACCCTCTAACGCAATTACAGGACACTCTTATTGGTGCACGGCAGCATTAGCAGAAGAGCCGCATGCGCTCAGACACACACTAACTGGGGAACACACAAGTTATATTCCATTGTGCTCTACTCTGCTGTAGGCCATTCTACTCTTCTCTATTCCAGGTTTTTTATTAGATTATAGTACACTACATTCTATTCTACTGCATTCTATTTTGTTCTATTCCATTTGGCTGTATTCTATTCTACTCCTTATATTATGTTCTATTCTATTTTTTCTATTCCATTCTGCAAAATTGTATTCAACTACATGCTTTCTTTTTCTATTCCACTTTGTTTAATTCTACTACATGCAATTTTAATCTATCCTATTTACCTTTATTTGTTCTATACTACTCTTTATTTTTCAATAGTCTATAGTATTGTATAATATTCCTTGATTATCATATCCTATTCTATTTCCTATTCCATATCAATATAATGACTTACAGAGTGTCTGGATGACCACAACACAAAATCAATACTAGGTCCCTGGCTGGTGGACAAATCCTAGAATATAATCCCGATCATAACTCATAATCATAATTCAACTCTAGCGGGCACAAATTCATTAATCCAGCCCTTTTTAAACAGGCCTTAAGGGTTGCGTAATCCCCCATGCGGGACGTGTTGCTGCTCTACATGTTGACTGTGATCTCTGTGTTGCTGTGTTGTGTTTTGTGCATATGCAGCACTCTGTCAAAGGTCTAGCACTGAGAGGCGTCTCACTAGCCAGGGGTAAGACAGTAGGGTTGGCTGAGCTGTACTTATGGAGACACTCTCAAAGTGCTGTGTTTTGTTAAAGTTTACCAGATGCCAGGAGCAATGCAGTCACTCCTCTGCTCTCTGCGCAAGCCCCACTGAGTCTGACTGGAAAATTGAGCGAGAGACTCGGGAGCAACCGATTGGGACCAATTAAGTCTAAATGGCCCAAGTCCATCACACTTTGGTTTAGAGGGCCTAATCCTGACTCCCCTTCGCCTCTCCCTATCCTGACTCCCTTTCTCCTCCCAGGGTGACTGTGGACTGGTGACACCTTACACTGTGTCATTAGGGTCCAGCCCAGTGTGTGAAGGAAAAAGCAGAGAAAACACAAGGAATGCTCCAAACAGCACTCCCACAATATCACTTGTATACAATGGAAAAACAAACAAATAAAAATAAAAGACAATAATACAACATTATAAAATCAGCTGTAAGAAACATACTACAAATGCAGTGTGTATATGTGTGTGTGCGCGCACAGGTATGTGTGTGGCTTTTGTTTAACGAGCACGGGCACCAAAGCAAGCTCTACAAACAGCAAAGATGCAAAGCAGATCTCCGTTCTGCAAAAAAATGACATGATGATATCGTCCGTAAGCAAACCGCAACCGCAGCACAAGCCATATTTGAGCCCTCTTTTATGTTTGGTAACAGCGCTGTCATGTTAAATCAAACCCCATTCAGTGGATTAAGAGGGGTGCGCCGACGCAAGCGCAAAATAAAACAAGAGGGGAGAAAATAACTATTCCTTAGATGGCGATTTTGATAGCCATGAGTTACAAAATTACAACCACAGCCGCCATACCCTCGGGTGACGTTTTAATGGCTGCTCTGAGACATTGGCTTCACCCCCCCCCCCCCCCCCCCCCCCCCCCCCCCACCATCAAAGCCCCAACAATTAGTCCAGGAAAACAAGGCGCGGGTTCTGACACAGGGACACCTGCCCACTCAGCAGGTCTTTGTGGAAGACTTTCAGCCATGGGGCAGGCTAGCCTTTAGCGACGTCTAGCTAGCTAACAATGTTAACGTCCTGTGGATGATTGGAGAGTGACGGAAGCCTGGCAAGCTACCTCACTGCCATTAATATTTCATGTGGACCTTTGCCCGCCTGGATGTATCGTACCTGTCTGAATCTTAGAGCACTTGGTGCTGAGAGAATAAAATACGCAAACTTTGTTTTGTCAGCACATTTTCTTTTCTTTTTTTTTAAACGTTTGATGAATTTCAAAAATGTTGCACAAGTTTCCTTCATGGCTTTTTTTCAGTAACATGACCTGAACGTAAAAATACAAATGTGTCACATGACAGCATTGTTGAGAGAAAAATTCCAACTGTGTGGGATTTGACTCGCTTGGAAATCAACACTTTTCCTGCGTAGCTTTTGGAGTTTTGGAGTGCTTCATTGCAGGACCTGGACAATTAAAGTCACATTGTGTTCCCTGTCGATCCATGACACGCGATAACGGGGCTCAATTCTCGGGGTGAATATTAATCTTATATGATTTCCTAGAATTTAGCTTTGGTAAAAAAAAAAAGGGGGGGGGGGGGTGTATCACAACCCCCCGTACGACACAACATAATGAGGTATAATAAACGGGAGGGGAAAGGCTGAGCGATTTTAAACAAAACAAAATAGAAAGGTGCTTCTGTCAGGGGAGCGTGATAGCGAATGCTGTGCAGTCTGTTCAGTGTCGCTGTCTGTCTCTCCTGAAACATGACGGAATGAGTGTGGCACCAAAGAGCCGGGCTGGTGGAGGGCGTCTGCTCTGTGGATGTCGTCACCGAGCGACCCGTCAGTCCTTCCCTTTGTTCCGTGTGTATGCTTTTACTTGTCGTGTTTCAATCAGGTGATCGACATGTACGCAAAACAAAACAAAAACGTGTTCAAGTAACTTCTGTCATTCTGTCTAAAGTGGAACGTATTTTTGATACGAGGTATTAACACATTCCTTTTCTTGTATTGTACTACTTTTCTACTCCACACTTCCACTGACATACCAATACCCAGATACTGAGAAAAAGAACCAACAGGAAAATATGAAATTCAAATAAAGTGCAGTGTGACTGCACACATGTGAGACCGTATTCAGATCGGTCTCTTTTTTAGCATAAGTGCACACTTCTTTCGTTTTTTATGGAAGGACTATTTAAATTGATTTAATTGATTAATTGATTATTTTTCATTGAATCTGTATTAAAAGACAGCCTGACCCTATACAACACTTTGGAGGTTTGTGTGCTTTGAGGTTCTATTTCAATAATTTAACTGAGGTCAATGAAGGCATCTTTGAGGGGGGAAAAAGGCAGAACTTCCAGGCCACAAACCCAACCATACGTTTGCATTGACTTTTAATTGTTCTTGTGAAATGTGTGTTAACCAATCCTTTACCATTCTGGGATGAACTCACTGATTATTCACAGCAACAACAAAAAAACATGCATTAGCAGCAACAACTGACTCTAAGAGCCTCGACTCTCCTGGCCTCCGCTGTTTCGCAATTTGTCTTGCAGCAAGAAGCCCTTCCACCTTTTAAATAGGAAGCCCAGATTTTTCCCACACAGGTCCTGAGAGGTGAAGAAAGCCACCACTGCTGCAGATACAGCCAGCTCTTTATAGAGGTTAAAGAGGAGGGAGGAGATGAAGCAAAGGGCGGGCACTGCACAGGAGAAGGATGGAGAACCAGGGGTCTCCTTGACAGCGAGTGGTCCCTCGCAGCATCAGCATCAGCATCAGCATCCACAGCCACTCGACTCCACCTCCGCTCCGCGTCTCAGCTCGGCGGTGGTGGAAGATAGCAGGTGACCGCAGGGATGAACCCATCAGGATGGGCGTAAGGCAGGGAGAGAGATCAGGGAGGATCTTATCACACCGCATGGCAGGCAGGCAGGCAGTCCCGGGGCGCTGGGAGAGAGCTGATTGGAGACCTCGGTGGGAGGACCCGGGATAGGCTAGTCCCCCAACACCCCACCTCATCCCCCCCCCCCCCCCCCCCCCCCCACGCTCCCTGGGCACTGGTATAGAGAGCTGATGGAGAAGGGGTGGGAGAGAAGGGGTGGGAGAAAATGGTAGGGAGAAAGCTAGGGAGAGAAATAGAGATAGACAGTGGGAGAGCTAGGAAAAGAGAGAAATAAAGAGATAGTGATGGCGAGAGAAACAGAGAGAGAGATGGAGAAAGAGAAAGAGAAAGAGAGTGAAGGAAAGAGAAAGTGAGAGAGAGATGGAGAGAGAGAGACAGAAAGAGAGAGTTAGGGGTTGGATGGTTCAGAGTGGAGGTAGCTCCTAGCTGCAGGCAGCAACTCCCACCGGGAGCAGGGAGAGCTAGGTGAGGTTTGAAGGCCATGTGCACGTGTGCACCCTCATGCGTGCTCGCAGACACACATAGACACACACACACACACACACACACACACACACACACACATGGACACACACAAATGGACACAAACACACAGACACACTCTCACACACACACACACACACACACACACACACACACACACACAGAAGGAGAAGGAGAAACTATTACATAGTGTTTCATACAAACACAAAAGTACACACATTGCTTCCCTTCCTCCACCTGATGCTTGGCAATCTTCTCTGTTGTCATGGGAGCTGCGGTGTCAACTAGATATGGGTTCATATCAAACACAGCGCCTCAAAGCTCTGCCTCCATAACCCTGCATTGTTCAGCATTCACCGCTGTAGTGCGGCACTGTGTGTGAGTGTGTGTGTGGTGTGCGAGTGTGAGTTTGTGTATGGTGTGTGAGTGTGTTTGTGTGTGTGCGTGTATGTGGTGTGAATGGTGTGTGAGTGTGTATGTGGTGTGCGAGTGTGTGTGTGGTGTGTGAGTGTGTGTGTGTGTGTGAGAGAGGTGGAAATCACATCCGTGTTTTCAATTCAGCTTGTAAAAAAACAACACAGAAAGCATTTAACATTAAAAGAGCGAGTTGTGAAATTAGTTTATTCTATATTGTAATTATTATGGTCTAAATATTTCACAAAATATAATGTTTTGGTGCTTTTTAAATATAACATCACTATAATTGGTGACAATATTGATAAGAGGAGCAGTAAAACGACTTAATGCACAATATTGGTTGGTTTATTTGGTTTCTATCGTATTTTTCTTAATTATTTTATTGTATTGTGTGGTTTTCAAAATATCTTTTCACTATTTCTCACTGTGAGAATGTAGACATTTCTAAAAACTGCCTTTTAAAAGAGCACACTCAATCCTCATTCTTTGAAAGGCTTTTGCCATTTTACACCAGTGTGTAAAATGATCAAATAGAGCTTTAAAGAAATACGTGATAACCACAACAATAAACAAATAACAATATGTCACCATCATCACCCTCATTTAGCTTCATCCTTATAAACAATATCTCCTCTAGCAAAATCAACATGCACAGTGTAGAATAAACAAAATGAAAAAAACTATAATATAAACAGTAATTCATGCCCTTTTCAAACGTTTGTATCAGTACATAATACATCTCAAGATATTCATCATGAGAGCTAAAAAGGAACCACATGCACAGGTTATTCTCCCAGATCCTTCATTCTTCACACACAACGCTAGAATCCAGAGGCTGACCCACTGAGCCGGCCACCTTGTGACGACCAACCCCCCTCTGGTCGTATTCCTGAGCTCCTGCCACTTCCATCTCGCTGTACCCTCCTCTCCCTGAGTGTTTCTTCCTCTTGACTTATTCTACATAAATTATTGAGCGGCTAATTTGGTCTCCTGGCCCGGTGAGACGCGGCTACTGCGCGGCCATGACAGCTTTATCTATTAGACTAAACCTAATGACAGCCCTGTTCCGGCTGGTTCTTTCTGCTCGTGTACGTGTGTGAGGGATATACAGGGGAGAGGGAGAGAGCATGTGTGTGTGAGTGAATGTGTTTGTGGGGGTATATGTGTGTTTGTTGATGGTCTATGGTGCGTGTATATTCCTGCATTTGTGTGTGTGTGTGTGTGTGTGTGTACGTGTGTGTGCATGTGTGCATGTACGTGTGTGTGTGTATGTATGTGTGTCTGTGTATGTGTGTGTCTGTTTATGTGTGTGTGCGTGTGTGTGTGGTGTGGTGTGTGTGCGTGGATGGATGTGTGTGTGGTGTGTGTGGTGTGTGTGTGCCTGCATGCATGCATGCATGCATGCATGTGTGTGTATGTCTTGGTGTGAGAGCATGTGTCAGTATCAGAGCTTGTTGCGGGTGTAGCAGCGGGAGGTAATGTTCTTGGGGGGGGGGGGGGGGTGGGTGTGGTGGGCTATGGGGGTCAGGCTCATTCTCAGTTGCATTAGCACAGGGGCAGGACTGGGACACATCAACATCTTAATCAATACACCAGAGTCAATTACAGAGGAAGCGCGTGCTTAAGCAAGATCTGATTATTGGGTTCATGTTCAGTCCACCAAATGGACCAAATCAATGCGATGTGATATGTGCTATATAACCCCCCCCCCCCCCCCTTCCTCCAACCCCACACACCTCGCCACAACCTCCCCCCCCCCCCCCAGTTCTCCCAACCCCTCCATCCCACCTCCTGTCACCTCTCCCCTGACACCCCCACCCTTCCTCCCCCACCTTGTCTTCTCAAATTGCTGATGGACACTAGAGGAGGAGGTGATGAAGGAGGGTGGAGGACGAGGGGGAGGTGTCGGGGGTGGAGAGAGGGGAGGCCCGACGCAGCTCGGAGACCAAAGTGACAAAAGAGGCAGAATTTATGCAGCGGCAGCCGTAGACAGAGTGCTGATCCGGTTCAGATACTGTCGTTAAGAGGTGGTGGGGGGGGGGGGGGGGGGGGAGACACGGCCCTGATTGAATGTGGACCTCCTAATGAACCCGGAGAAATCTTCAAACGTGGGGTGATTAGGGTCGAGCAGAAAACCCAGAAATTGTATTCAACTGTACTGTTTATTGAAGATCCAGATTGGAAATGATCAATCAATGTTCACCACCCGTCCCCAGAGCTATGGTGAATTCCAACCACAAACTCTGGTTCTCGTTTCTGTATTTCTGGGACTGGGGGGGAGGGGGGGGGGGATTACTGAGATATACAGATAATCTCAAGTAGTGTTTTTGTTTGGCTGCCCCCACCCATGGTCCCGGTAGCTGATTGAGCACCTCTCAGTCTCCTGCAAGTCTGTAAGACCATCCAGGGCTACCATCTTCTCTCCCATCCCGCCCAGCTCAATAACCAGGGTGGGTGGAGGCAGAGTTAAGGCTGAAACCTGTCTGTTTCTTGGGGCTGTTCAAAGGCCTTGTCTCGTGATTTTTTTTCAGACACAGGAAGGTGTTGGAGTTTGTTTTCGTGGGTTCCTTTTAACGCTCCCTTGTCATATTTACTTTAATTCAGCATTCTGTTAGGTGCTGCTGCTGCTGCTGTCTATATCCCATCAACGTATCTGATGGACCCCCCACTCTCTCTTCTTCCCTGACGCTGTTCTTTCTCTCATTTGCTCTCTTTTGATTCACTGGGCAACCTTGGCACACACATACACATACACATTCACACACACACACACACATACACATACACACATATAAGCACACACACACACACACACACACACGCATACATTCATACATGCATGCATGCGCACAGACACACACACCCAACCTGGCTGTCAGACCTCCCCCTTTCATTTAACTGACTGTCAAATTAAACATACAACAAGGAGGGACACAACAAAGGAGAGAGAGAGAGAGAGAGAGAGAGAGAGAGAGAGAGAGAGAGAGAGAGAGAGAGAGAGAGAGAGAGAGAGAGAGAGAGAGAGAAAGTGAGTAAGAGAGAGTGAAGGTGAAGAGTTCTAGAGTGGTCGGGAGACGACCAACGCGCAACCAAACCAAAAAACAATCAATAGCCCAGAGAATTTTCATTTTTTTACTAAGACGTTATTTTTCTTCTTCTTCATCCTTTCTGGTTGTTTCTTTTTTCATCTCTTAAGCTGCCAAACATCACCAGTGAAACTTGCACGAGGCAGCCGTTGCCAGAGGGTGAATCATAGCAATATTGATTTGATTATGTAAAAGCTCGCTGGAACCTCAAGCCAGATGCAGAAATAACTCCTCACCTAGGTCCTGTGGGAGGGTCGAGACGCACTGGGCTGCAGCAGAGAGAGAGAGAGAGAGAGAGAGAGAGAGAGAGAGAGAGAGAGAGAGAGAGAGAGAGAGAGAGAGAGAGAGAGAGAGAGAGAAAGGGGATAGGAAGAGAGCGATAGAAAGACAGAGATACAGAGAGAGGGGGGTCAGAGAGAGACAGATAGATAAAAAAAATTGTGTGAGAGACAGAGGGGGGAAAATCCATATTTTCCTAGATTAAAGCATCATTGGTTCCCACCTATCTAACCTATATAAATAAATATATAATAAACGTATATTCCTTTCTTAAAAATCTCCTCTTCACCTCCACCGATACAGGCTGGCCTGTCTCTCCTCTCACCTGCAGGGCGAGGTGAGAAAACTGGGCTCCACCAGGCTGATCTGGGTCCTGGAGGCTGCTACCGAGGAGCCCCCTTCCCTGGGTCATCTAATCCCTAGAATGTGGGCAGGTGTGTGTGTGTGTGTGTGTGGGAGGGTGTATATGTGTGTGTGTGTGTGTGTGTGTGTGTGTGTGTGTGTGTGTGTGTGTGTGTGTGTGTGTGTGTGTGTGTGTGTTTGCGTGTGCGTGTGTGTGTTTGTGTGTGTCAGTCTGATTGTCCGTCCATTGGACACACGTGAGCGTGTGTGCCCAACCCTTAAACCAAAGCCAAACCCTAAAACCGAACCCTCAAACGATACCCTTACCCTAGAAGTGAAACCAACCCTAAAACCATCCCCAACCCTAAAACCTAAGTCTAAAACCAAAACCAAACCTCAACAATAAAACCAAACCCTAAAAACAAACCCTAACCCTAAAACCTCCAGCCAAAGTCTAAAACCAAACCCTAAAACCTAACCATAATACTAATCCTAACTAACCCTATAACCCTTACCCACCTCCTAACAATAGTTACACTAACCTAAGAGAACGAACCATAAAGGTGAACAGTAAAGGGGGTATTGCTCAGTGACAGAGCTCTTGACTGCGGATCAAGAGGTCCCCAGTTCAACTCTGGGTGCACAAAATGCAGTCTTGACATAGTCCACAGTCACTGACGGTGAGTGCCATAAAGAGGCCTGGCCATGATCTGCTAAACCACCAGCCTTCTACGCTAAGTGGGGTAATCGCAAGGGCAATTTGACTTTGTCTTTATTTAATTTTATTTCAGTTTGCTGTTTGCCTGTTTGTGTCTGGTTTCATAAATCACGGACACTAGCCTACATTGGCCTGGACTGGTAGATTAGTGGGGTGCCGAGAGGTCAGCGCCAGTAGAGGTCATAGTTTAAAATGTTTCGACTTTGAGCGTGCCCAAATTGGGATCTGAGAGCGTCAACACTGAGGTTGGAGCAAAGGTAAGCTTCAATGTTCATTGAAGCTAGGTAGAGCGTTCACGTTTGTTTCACATTAAATGAATGGCAAAGCAATGGCAAAGAAATGTCAATTTGGCAATTCAAGTTCTATATATTTTCAGGCTTCTTTATGTTGGTGTGAGGGGGCCCCAGAGGCTGAGGGTCAAGCGCTACTTAGTGCGCTTAAAACAGTTTGAGAAAGGCTGCTCTTTAGCACCCTCTCCTGGAGGCTGTGTCTCTCCTCTCCTTCTCCTCTGCTCCCTGCTTCGCGAGCGGAGAGGAGGTCTTCCCAACAAAGGACATGCGCTTTTTTTTTTACCAAACCGTTGTCTAATGCTTTGTTTAACTGTTACCATGACAATTCTTACTGCAGATTATACCTTGTCAATTAAATTAAATACAAATTGTATATCTTATTTTCTTATGATATTTACCGTTATTGTGTTAATAATACATTTTCACCTTCAATTTTATTTTATATTTTATATTTAATTTGATAATTTCCTGTTGTTAAGAATTTCCTGGTGTGTGTTTTTGTCATATTGCCTGCCCAGGTGCCAGTTTCTTGGGACTTGACTCCGTTTAAATAAAGGTTGATGATGATTGACAATGACATCTCTACCTTATGAACAGCATATATCAGAATTAAATAAAAACGTTTTGTTATGTTATAGTTTTTACTCAAATCCTTTGGAATAATTGTTTCTTTCTTGTCAGAAACATTTAAATTAAATGTTCCCTGAAAATGAAAGAGGGGAGAGGTGGAATTGAATTGTTATTTCTACACAAAGGAAAATATGTAGTTATGAGTCCTCTCTAATAGGATTAGCCCACTTAGTGCCAGATTGGAGCAGGAAAAGCCAGGTTGGTCTCAGAAACGGCTTCTGGGCAGGCATTAATTGGGCCACATTTTATAAAGCACATTATTAGAGCCACTTATCAAGGAGTCCTTCTTAAACTGCCTTTAATTGTGATTCTCTGTGCAGTGAGATTAAACTGAAAATTACTGGCACACTCTAGTCAGCTGTCCTTATTTGGGCGTGGATGGATTCTCAAGTTTAAATAATAGGTGATGTCACATGGTATGGATGAGGTGTGGGGTTGTCTGGGAGTTGTGGTTTCACAGAATCTTTTCATACCTTTGATGAGGTTGATGAGAAATGGTTGTTAACATTGCTGCCTAAATGTTTGACTCTTCCTGTTCTAAAAAAAGTACAACAAATTCTGAAGTATCCACTTATTAGACCTGTAATGAAGCAATAAAAACTGGCTTTAGTTTTCATTGACATGGAAAAGGGGGGTATAAAATATATTTTATATTAAAAAGCTGAACAGATTGGGATGTAGTCCCATAAATAAATAATATGTTTTTTATAATAGCATCATACAACCCTACACATATATTTTTTATTTATGTTTCAGCAAAAATACACACTCAATACCAAGAACCCAAAGTACATATATAGATATTTTTGTCTTAAATCTATATGTAACTGTATAGTGCATCTTCAACTTGAAATTATTGCAAATGTACACTATTCCAACTTTACATTTTGGAAATAAAAATCGAATCGAATATAAATCAATTCATGCTATCAGGTTTAGAAGAAAGAAATATCGGAATTCAATTGGAATTCAACTAAATTCCTCACCAATTGAATTTCCACTTTATTCTGGAAGAATAGCTATTAATGTGATTTAGTGTCAAGGAATGCATGGTTTCTCACCTAACTGGTATCGACCGGTTTAAACCAGAGTAAACATCAATGGCACATACGATCATATCACCCGGGTGATCAACATTGATTTTTATTTTCCCCTACCCAGAGGTGCCAGACCTATGAGAAATATGACATGTTCACGGCATGTTATCCGTTTCAAAGTTATAAAAACAACAACAAAACAGATCACAGCTCCAAAACATGGCTGCTGTAGTAGAGGCCTATAGAAGGACCATAACTTTGATTATGAATGTAGGGGAGAGAGAGAGAGAACGAGCAGAGATGCCTGAGCTCGCTCGCTCACCCCCAGGAGCTTGTAATTGAGTTTTCCTGCGGTGAGAGGTCCTTACTCCTGTAAGCCTTCTCGCTCTCCCTTCCGAATAAAATATAATTTGCTTTCATTCTGTGTTTTTTCTTAATGATCCCTCCCACACTGGACTCTCCCACCGAATAACACCAGTGTGCCTCTATCAGCAGATTCCACAATCAATCCTGAATGGATTTCCTTTGCTTCTGATTACTTTAATAACTTCAACA
This sequence comes from Lota lota, assembly GCA_026745465.1. NCBI lineage: Eukaryota > Metazoa > Chordata > Actinopteri > Gadiformes > Lotidae > Lota > Lota lota. Next base: position 559,701 of record JACYXH010000559.1, on the reverse strand, counting down.
TTTCAATTAGTAAATTGCTGTGTGAATCTTTGCAATAATTATCGTTTAGCCGTGAGATGGCATGGGTGTTGTATTTAATTACGCTTCGATATTGTTTTGCTCAATTATGCTACATTACTGTGGGTTGCCTTTATTGTTTAGAATTGTTCGTGATTGTTATTTTAAGATGAACAACTTAACTGTTGCATAAATTGTTCCAAATTGTATTATTTTACACCATTGTATTTCAGTTAAACATTTGTATTTAAATGAAATTATTTTCTGATATAGTCTGGTTAGGATTAATGGGTTTTTAGAGCAGGATGCTTTAATAATATCATGAATCGTTTTGATATCGTCTCTTTATCTAGCCAGCTTCATACAGTTAGAGGTAAAACATTTTACAATACATTTACTACAATTGTAAATAAAAATATTTGTCCCCGCCTTTGGTCTTAGTCATGTTCCTGCTTGGCCATGTGACTTAAAGAAAAGGCTACACAACTGAAACTAGAACAGCTTCCGGTGGTGAAGAACAATAAGGAATCGTTGAAATGATACCATTTGAAATGTGATGCCATCTTTGAGTTTCCACAAAGCCATTCTATTGACCTACTGATTGGATTACAGATTATTTACATTGCAGGTTCCCATGCACACTTGCAAACATATATATTTCCAGTTCACATTGTAGGTTTTGTGGTAGTTTTAAGTTTGTACTAAAGACACACACACACACACACACACACACACACACACACACACTCACAGATTTAATAGCTAAATGTGTCATTCATTCTGACATCTGGAGAGTATCATAAATACTGCATTGTTCATGACTCCTTGTGATTTATCAGGAGGCCATCATTTATTGTTAATAAGACCTCCACCATCCCCAACCTACCTACCCCACCACCCCCGCCCTCTCTTCCCCTCCATAACACAGTGGGTGTTGTTGAAATGCCCAGAGGAGGTGGGCTACATCAGACAGCATCCATCTTGACCGATGAATCAACCAGTAGCTGGGAGGACCCTATGGAAGCTCTGGATTAGTGTGGTGAGGGTCCGCTCCAGTCCAGTTAGTGGATTAAGACCCCCGTTGTCAGACCCTCAAACATCCACACACACACAAACACATACACACATGTACGGGCCACATGTTCAAGCACATTTGAACGCAGACACATATACATGCATCCACATATAAACACACACACACACACACACACACACACACACACACAAACACACACACACAGGCACACAGATGAACTAAGTCCTGGTCATTGTAAATGGCCGAAATTCATTTTCCTCTTTTGTGGGTGCAGCCTGTAGTCTCCTGGTTTTGCAGACAGATGTAATTGAAGCGCTGTGTGGATGATATGGTCTGGTCCTGTGTTACTCTCTTACACAGATATGTATGTCTGAAAAACACACATATTACTCAGTATTAATTGAGTACGTTTATTTTTTGCTAATTACATAGAGATTATGTGAACAATATATGAAATATTGTACATTAAATCGGTCATGGGGCCACTGCATTGCTTTATGGTAATCTGTTAACAATTACTGTTGACTCTTGACCTGTGACATTTTGGTTTGGAATTCATATTAAATCAATATAATTATATACACTTCTGGAACTTCTGGAACCCTGATACATAAATTGTGTGCATGGATTAATGTTTCAGCAGATTTGTTGTACATTTCTGCTTGCTATTTTTCTTAATTCTTATTACTGTGCTGTACTTTTGCTGTGACATCTGGTATTTCCTGCCTGGGAACTACTTACAGATAACAGCAGAAAGCAAGTCAGTGTGGAGTCAGTTGGAGAACCCGATGGATTCATTTGGGGTCACCTGATTCATGTTTCTTTCCCTGTCACAAGCAAAAAACAACTACAAGGAAAAGAAAAGAAAATATTTTAAAGGCCAATTCTTCTCATAAAATCAGTGTACAAATGGTGGTAAAGTGGGGATAATGACCTGGTGATGCCA